>PVKP010001227.1:0-106427 GCA_004027715.1 Plecturocebus donacophilus
GAGCACAGAGACAGGGTTGGGCCCCCTCCAGATGGGGCCTGCAGGCCTCGAGCCCAAAATACAGTGGTCCTTCTGAGGAACTTCTAATTCCCAGCATCCTCTTCCAAAATTCTCCCCTAGGCTGGGCCTCAGCGTAATCCTATTGAGCATGATTTTTAAGTCATCACCTCTCTTCAGAGAAATATAAGGTTCTCATCATTGACCCAACACAGGGCACTGTCCCCCACCCCCAGGCATGGATGCAGTGGGAATCAGATGTGCTCACCACAGCTCTGTGCAGGAGACCAGGGCACCAGAAAGGGCCCGAGCTTCAGCTCACCAGGGACTGAGCACCTGGCTGAGGGACATGGGACCAGGGCCAGTGGGACAGATGCAAGTCTTCCTCCAGGGTCACCATCTGGAGAGGCGGGGGACAGGTGTCCAAACAGGGCCTCATGCCTCCATGCAGGAAAGTGGGCAGGGGTGCTGGCTCATACACGCTCTCTCTCCATGAACTCGTGAGATGGGATAAATGTAAAACAGTTTCAGCCATGAACATGAGGAACCCTTGGCCTTCACTGTGACTGAAACTCTGGAAAAACAGGGCACCAGGTCACAGGACTCGAGCAAGACGCCCAGGTTGCACCCTACTGCAGGCCACAGGAGCACCTCCACTGCCCACGCCAGCTCTCCCACCCGACTCTGGGCTGCCCCGGGACTATAGGGCAGGGCCAGGGCTACCAACCAGGTCATGGCAAACCAAGGAGAGCGACCTGGATACCAGGTGCTGCTTCAGACCCGACAGTCGCATAGCCCACCATTCCAAGGCCAACTACCAGATGACTGCCAGAGATCAGCCCTGACCCAACTCCACCGAGGCCATGCCGCCCCCATCATGCTCAGGGAGGCACCACTGGGATGGCCCATTGCTCAACAGGATCAGTCCAATTCAGGGCCATGGGTTGAGCCTGACACCTGAATCTTCACGGTCTGACTCCATAAGCCTAATCACCCACACCCTGCCCCCTACAAGCTCAGGGATGGGGAGCTCCCGCATAACACCTATAACCCCCAGAGGTACTATGGACCCCCTTATGTGGTCTGGGCAGTCCTCCAGAATGACCTGTGCATCAAGTCTCAGCTGGGAACTGCACTGCATTGGGTTGAAACAACTCTTTACTGCCTTGACCACCATTACCCCTGCAGGGTTTCAGGGAAGGTGTCCTTCTTGGGATCAATTTCTAAGGAAGCTGCCCTCCTGGAGAAACCATCCATCCCTGGTGGGAATTCAGGTCAGCTCTCTAAGAAAATCTTCATGGCCTGAAGTGTGATCCTCAGCAACCCCCCCACTGTTGAATGGCTCATGGGCCATGACCCCAGCAGGATCCACTCACCTATGCTGCTCAAAGACAGGAGTCCACCTGGGCAGAAGAGCTCAATGAAAGACACAGAGGAGAACGGGGCTCAGGGAGGAGCTGCCAACCTGCCCCACCCCAGGGAACTGGAGTGCCAACACCAAGCCCACACAAGGAGCCTGGGCTGCCACATGGAGGAGGGCAGAGACAGGGTTGGGCACCCTGGAGATGCCCTTCAGGGACCTGAGGACTCCAGCCCAAAATACAGTGGCCCTGCCAGGGGACCTTGGGATCCCAGTGTCCTCTTCCAAAACTTTCACCTAGGCTGGGCCTCAGCGTAATCCTATTGAGCATGATTTTTAAGTCATCACCTCTCTTCAGGGCAATATAAGGTTCTCATCATTGACCCAACGCAAGGAACCGACCTCCCCCACACATGTATCCAGCATGACCCGGATGTGCTCACCACAGCTCAGTGCAGGACACCAGGGCACAAGGAAGGGCTTGAGCTTCAGTGCACCAAGGGCTGCGCACCTGCCTGATGACCAGTCGTCCAGGACCAGTGGGTCCAATGAACGATTTCCTTTGGTCTCACCATCTAGGGGACAAAAGGTGGACATGTGTCGAAATGGAACCTCATGCCTCTATGCCAGGAAGAGGGTGGGGAGGTGCTGCTCACACCTGCTATCCCGCCGTGGACCCATGTGATGGGATCCATGTGAAATGCTGACATGTCATGGACACAGGGGAACCTTGGCCCTTCCCACCATTGAACCCTGGGAAGGACAGGGCAGGCAGGTCACTGGGCTTGTGCAAGATGCCCTGGCTGCGCCCTGTCATCACCTAAGCACCTCCACTGCCCACAACAGCAGCCTGACACAACTCAATGGCTGTACCGCTCTCCTGGGTGTGGACAAGGCTGCCTACCATCTCACAGCCGACCAAGAAGACTGGGTTCGGATGCCATGCACTGCCCATCTGGCAGTCGCACAGTCTGCCCCTGTGTGTGTGGAGGGCGAGCACCCAGGCCCCGCTCTACAACACACCAGAAATTGTAGCCTGAGGCCTCAGGGCTTTGTGTGTCCTCTGCTGGGTCCCCATCGATGCTCCATTCAACACCTCCCACACAAAGTGGGTCACACTCAGCCAATCAGGGGACACACGATGTCTTCTCATTTCCTTGGACCCAAAACCCCGCACCCCTGGAGATAACCCCACAACTCAGAGGCAGCCTGGACAGAGAATTTCTGGGACAGGTTGTTCTATAGTGGGCTTTTCCACCTCAGGAGGACAACATTCCAGCCACTCGCTCACAAGGAAGAGTTGACCCCCAGTGGGACACTGGCTGCACCCTTGGCCTGAAGCCCACAAGTCCCAGGGCCAGACTGCAGCACCATCAGCCACCAGCCAGAGCTAGTCTAGAGCCAATCTCGGGAAACAGCACCGCTCCCCACTTAACTCAAGGAGGCACCACTGGGATGGCCCACTGCTTAATAGAGTCGGTGCCACTCACGGCCATGGGTTTGGTGTGATCCTTGAAAATCTGTCGCCTGACCCCATGGGCTCAATCCCACACACCTCTCCAAGGTCGGAGAGCGAGCCCCCTCGTGTGGCCTGACCATCCTAGAGGCCTGACCTGAGCACCAAGTCTCACTGGAGCGCTGCCCTGTGTGGAGCTAAGGAAATCCTTTACCTGGACTACCGCCACCCCTATAGGGCCTCAGGGAAGGTATCCTCCTTGGGTCTCATTCCCAAGGAATCCTCTCTCCTAGAGAACCCATCCCATTGGGGATTCAGGTCAGCTTCTGAGGAAACTCTTGTAGCTGAAGGAGACCCTCAGCGAACCCACACAGCCTGGCTCATGGTGCATGACCCCAGCAGGATCCACTCACCTGTGCTGGTCAATGCGAAGGGCTCTGCTGGGTGGAAGAGCTCACTGAAACACACAGGGGAGAATGGGGGCTCAGGAAGGAGCCGTCAAAGTGCCCAACCCCCGGGTAATGGCAGCAATGACATGGAGCCCTCATAGTAAGCCTGGGCTGCCTCATTGAGGCACACAGAGACAGGGTTGGGCACCCTCCAGATGCCCTTCAGAGCCTCCAGATCTCGAGCCCAAAATGTGGTCCTGCCGGGGAACTCCTAATTCCCAGCGTCCTCCTTCTAAATTCTCACCTAGGTTGGGCCTCAGCGTAATCCTATTGAGCATGATTTTTAAGTCATCACCTCTCTTCAGAACAATATAAGGTTCTCATCATTGACCCAACCCCTGGTACCTCCTCCCCACACACGCATCCAGTGATACACAGATATGCTCACCAAGCTCAATGCAGAAGACCAGGGAGCCAGGAGAATCCGAGTTTCAGCTCACTGGGGGCCGGGCACCTGGCTGATGGCCACTGGCCTGGGGTCAGCAGGCTCAACACAAGTCTTCCTCTGGAGGGAGGAAGTCCCATCATCTGCAGGGATAGGGGACAGGATTTTAAACAGGGTCTCACACCTCCATGTGAGAAAACAGGGATGGGGTGCTGGCTCACACATGCTCTCCCTCCATGGACCCATGTCATGGGATCTATAAGAAATAACAACCTTCAAGGACCCAGAGAAACCCTGGCCCTCCCCGCCACTGAACCCTGGAAGGGAAGGGTAGGCGGGTCACTGGGCTTGGGCAAGACGCCCGAGATGCGCCCTACTGCAGGCCCCAGAAGCACCTCCACTGCCCATGCTGGCTCCACTCCACTATCCTGCACCACAACAGAACCCCTGGGTAAGAGCTGAGGCCACCAACCAGCTAATGGCAAAACAAGGAGCCTCACCCTGATGCCAGGTGCAGCTATCAACCTGGCTGTCACACAGCCATCCCCTGTATGAGGAGACACCTGCCCAGGCTCCCTCTCGAAGCACACACCAGAAATCGCAGCCTGAGGCCCAGGGCCACCTGCTTTCTCTGCTGGGTCCTCATCCACACCCCAGACACCTACCAAACACAGAGCTGGGCCACACTCGGCCAATCAGGAACCACATGGTGCCCTCTCCTTTTCTTCAGCCCAAGATCTGGCCACCATGGAGGTGACTCCCATGGCTCAGAAGCTGCCTGGACAACAAATTGCCAGGTCAGGTCCTTCATGAAGGGGCCTTCCAATCTCAGGATACCACCCTTCCCGTCACTGACCTCCAAGAAGGGATGACCCCCGGGGCAGACAGGCTGCACCCTTAGCCCAAAGCCCATGAGTCCCAGGGCCGGCCTGAGCACCACAAAGCGCCAGCCACGGCTCAGGCTTGACCCAACCAGCTGAAGCTGCACTGACACCCACCAGGCTCAAGAAGGCACCACTGGGATGGCCCACTGCTCAACAGGGTCGGTCACATTCAGGGCCATGAGTGGCACGCAATCCTTGAATCTCCATAGCCCAACCCCATGAGCCTGATCACCCAGCCCTCTCCAGGATGGAGAGTCCCTGTGATCATCATGGGACCCTGGAGCCCCTGCTGTCCTGCTCATTTTTCCTGAGCGGTCCTCGAGGACAGACTTTCACACTGAGTCTCAGCTGGGAGCTGCCCTGGGTGAAACTGAAGAGACCCTTTCCAGTCTGGTCCACCATCACCCCTGCATAGCTTCATGGAATGCATTCTCTGTGGGTCAGATTCTCAAGGAAGCCACCCTCCTGGAAGATCAACCCAACTCTCAACGGCGGGGATTCAGGTCAACTCCCTGAGGAAACCCTCCTGTCCTGACGTCTGATACTTGGTGACCCCATGCTGCCTGGCTCATGGCCCATGACCCAAGCAGGATCCACTCACCTATGCTGGTCAATGCCAGGGGCTCTGCTGGGCAGAAGAGCTCACTGAAAGACACAGGGGAGAATGGGGGCTCAGGAAGGAGCCGCCAAAGTGCCTTGTCCCCAAGTAATGACAGCAATGACACCAAGCCCACATAGTGAGCCTGGGTGCCTCACGGAGGAGCACAGAGACAGGGTTGGGCCCCCTCCAGATGCCCTGCAGAGCCTCCAGGTCTCTAGCCCAAAATACAGTGGGCCTGCCTGGGAACTCATAATTCCCAGCGTCCTCTTTCAAAACTCTCCCCTAGGCTGGGCCTCAGCGTAATCCTATTGAGCATGATTTTTAAGTCATCATCTCTCTTCAGGACAATATAAGGTTCTCATCATTGACCCAACTCAGGGCACCCCCCACCACACACAGGCATGAGTGGGACCCAGATGTGCTCACCACAGCTCAGTGCAGGAGACCACGGTGCCAGGAAGGGCCTGAGCTTCAGCGCACCAAGGATTGGGCACCTGGATGATGAACACTTGCCCAGGTTCAGTGGGCCCAAAGAAAATTTTCCTCCAGTCTCACCATCTAGGAGACAGCAGGTGGACATGTGTCCATATGGAACCTCACGCCTCCATTTGGGGAAGGGGCGGGGGAGTGCTGCTTATGCCTGCTCTCCCACCGGGGACCCATGTGATGGGATCTTTGTGAAACTCTGACACGTCATGGACGCAGGGGAACCCTGGCCCTCCCCACCATCGAACTCTGGAAGGACAAGGCAGGCGGGTCACTGGGCTTGGGCAAGATGCCCTTGATGCTCCCTATGGCAGGCACCTTGAGCAACTCCACTGCCCCCACCAGCTGCCTCACCTGAACCCAGGAATGTGCTGTTCCCCTGGGTGCGGGCCAGGGCCACCTACCATCTCATGGCCAACCAAGGAGGCTGGCCCGACTGCCAGGCTCTGCCAATCTGGCAGTCACACAGCCTGCACCTCTGTGTGGAGGGCGAACACCCAGGTCCTGCTCAACAACACACCAGAAATCACAGCCTGGGACAGCAGGGCCTTGTAGGGTCTCTGGTGGGTCCCCATCCCTGCCCTATGAAATACCTCCCACACACAGAGTAGGGCCACACTCAGCCAATCCGGGGACACATGACATCTTCTCCTTTCCTTGGGCCCAAGACCCTGCCCCCTGGAGATCACCCTATGACTCAGAGGCAGCTTGGATGGAAAATTTCCAGGACAGGTCCTTCCACAGTGGGCCCTCCAACCTCAGGAGGACACCCTTCCCATCACTTGCCCACCAGGAAGAGGAGACCCCCAGTGGGACATTGGCTGTATACTTGCCAAAAACCCACACGAGTCCCAGGGCTGGACTGCAGCACCATCAGCTGCCGGCCGGAGCTAGTCTAGAGGCAATCTTGGAGAAACAGCGCTGCCCCTACTTGGCTTAAAGAGGCACCACTGGGATGGCCCACAGATTAATATGGTTGGTCCCATTCAGGGCCATATGTTTGGTGCAATCCTAGAAAATCTGCAGTCCAAGCCCATGGGCTGAATTGCACACACCTCTCCAAGATTGGAGAGCGCTCACAAGAACCTCTTGGCATCCTGGAGCCCTTGTGGCCCACTCATGTGGTCTGGCTGTCCTAGAGGCCTAACCTGAGCACTGAATCTCAGTGGGGTGCTGCCCTGTGTGGGGCTGAGGAAACCTTTTACTGCCTGGACCACTGCCACCTCTGCGGGGCTTCAGGGAAGGTCTCCTCCTTGGGTCTGATTGCCAAGGAATCCTCTCTCCTAGAGAACACATCCTAGGTCAGGATTCAGGTCAGCTCCTGAGGAAACCCTTGTGAGTGAAGGGTGACCCTCAACAAACCCACACAGCCTGGCTCATGGCCCATGACCCCAGCAGGATCCACTCACCTATGCTGGTTAATGCCAGGGGCTCTGCTAGGCAGATGAGCTCACTGAAAGACACAGGGGAGAAGGGGGCTCATGAAAGAGCTGTCGAAGTGCCCCACCCCAGGAAACCGGGGCACCGACACCAAGCCCAGATAGTGAGCCTGGGTGCCTCATGGAGGAGCACAGACAGGGTTGGGCCCCTCCAGATGCCCTTCAGAGCCTCCAAGTCTTGAGCCCAAAATACAGTGGTCCTGCCAGGGAAGCCCTAATTCCCAGCATCCTCTTCAAAATTCTCACCTAGGCTGGGCCTCGGCGTAATCCTATTGAGCATGATTTTTAAGTCATCACCTCTCTTCAAGACGTGTGTCCATGACGTGTCAGTGTTTCAATGTTTTAAGTCTCTCATCACTGACCCAACCCAGGGCACCCTTCCTCACACACACTTCCAGCAGAATCCAGATGTACTCACCAAGCTCAATGCAGGAGACCAGGCTGCCAGGAGGGCCCCAGCTTCAACTCATAGGGGGCTGGGCACCTGGCTGATGGCCACTGGCCTGGGGCCAGCAGGCTCAAAGCAAAACTTCCTATGTGCTCACCATCTGGAGGGACGGGGGACAGGCAGGTGTTTAAATATGCCCTCATGCCTCCATGTGGGAAAGCGGGGAGGGGTGCTGGCTCATACATGCTCTCCCTTCATGGACCCATGTGACAGAATCTATATGAAATAATGATGGTCATGGACCCAGGGAAGAACAGGGTAGGCGGGTCACTGGGCATGGGCAAGATGCCCAGGCTGCATGTACTGAGGCACCTGGAGCACCTCTATGCCCATACTGGCTCCACTGCACAATCCTGGACCACAACAGAAACCCTAGGCAGGAGCTGAGGCCACCAACCAGCTTACTGCCAACCAAGGAGGCTGGCACTGATGCCAGGCACTGCTACCAACCTGGCTGTCACACAGCCTTCCCCTGTACGTCAGCTCAGGCTCCCTCTCCAAGCCACACCATAAATCACAGCGTGAGGCCCAGGGACACCTGCTTTCTCTGGTGGGTCTTCATCCACATCCCAGACACCTGCCAAACACAGAGCTGGGCCACACTCGGACAATCAGGAACCACATGTTGCCCTCTCCTTTTCTTCGGCCCCAGATTCTGCCACCCCGGAGGTGACCCCATGGCTCAGAAGCTGCCTGGGCAACAAATTCCTGAGATAGGTCCCTCATGAAGGGGCCTTCCAACCTCAGGATACCACCGTTCCTGCCACTTACCTCAAAGAAGGGATGACCCCCAGCGGCAGGTAGGCTGCACCCTTGTCCAAAGCCCATGAGTCCCAGGGCCAGCCTGCAGCACCACAAAGCACCAGCCCCGGATCAGTCTTGACCTAACCAGCTGAAGCTGCACTGCCCCCTACCAGGCTCAAGAAGGCACCACTGGAATGGCCCACTGGTCAAGGGGGTTGGTCACATTCAGGGCCATGAGTGACACGCAATCCTTGAATCTCCATAGCCCGACACCATGGGCCTGATTGCACAGCCCTCTCCAGGATGGAGAGCCCCTGTGTTCCCCATGGGACCCCAGAGCCCCTGCTGTCTTGCTCGTTTTTCCTGAGCGGTCCTCGAGGACAGACTTGCACACATAGTCTCATTTGGGAGCTGCCCTGGGTGAGACTGAAGAGATCCTTTCCAGCTTGGTCTACGGTCACCCCTGCATGGCTTCAGGGAATGCCTCCTCGTTGGGTCAGATTCTCAAGGAAGCCAACCCATCCCTCTACAGTGAGGATTCAGATCAACTCCCTGAGGAAACCCTCCTGTCCTTAGTCTGTTACTTGGTGACCCCACGCTACCTGGCTCATGACATATGACCCGAACAGGATCCACTCACCTATGCAGGTCAATGCCAGGGTTTTTGCTGGGTAGAAGAGCTCACTGAAAGACACAGGGGAGAATGGGGGCTCAGAAAGGAGTTGCCAATGTGCCCTGTCCCCGAGTAACGGCAGCGAGGACACCAAGCCCAGATAGTGAGTCTGGGTTGCCTCACGGAGAAGCAAAGACAGGCTTGGGCACCCTCGAGATGCCCTTCAGAGTCTCCAGGTCTCTAGCCCAAAATACAGTGGCCCTGCCAGGAAACTCTTAATTCCCAGCATCCTCTTCCTAAAGTCTCCCCTAGGCTGGGCCTCAGCGTAATCTTATTGAGCACGATTTTTAAGTTATTACCTCTCTTCAGAACAATATAAGGTTCTCATCATTGACCCTACCCAGGGCACCACCCCCAACCCACACACATGGATCCAGTGGGAATCAGATGTGCTCACCACAGCTCAGCAGGAAACCCGGGTGACAGGAAGGACCTGAGCTTCGGCTCACCAGGGTCTGAGCACCTGGCTCAGGGACACTGCCCAAGGCCAGCGGGCCAGATGCAAATCTTCCTCTGGGGTCACCATCTGGAGCGGTGTGGGACTGATGTACAGAGAGGTCCTCATGCCTCCATGCAGTAAAGTGAGCCTGGGTGCTGGCTCACACATGCTCTCTCTTCATGGACTGATGAATGGAATCCATGTAAAACAGTGATGGTCATGAATGCGGGGAACCTTTGGCTCTCCCTGCGACTGAACCCTGGAAGGACAGGGCAGGCAGATCACAGAATTTGGGCAAGACATCCAGGCTGCACCCTACTGCAGGCCTCTGGAGCACCTCCACTGACCATGCCAGCACCCCTGCATGACTCTGGGACACACTGGCACCACTGGACAAGGCCAGGGCCACCAACCAGCTCAAGGCAAACCATGGAGGCTGGCCTAGATGCCATGTGTCACTGCAGACCTGGCAGTCACACGGCCTGCACCTGGGCATAGAATGTACCCGTCCTGGTACCCTCTACAAGCTCACAACAGAAATCGCATCCTGGGGCTCCAGGGCCACGTGTCTTCTCTGGTGGGTCCCCATTTATGCACTGCACACCTCCCAAACACAGTGCTAGGCCACACTCAGCCAATCAGGGACCATATGATGTCTGCTCCTTTCTTTTGCTCAAGACCCTACCACCTTGGAGGTGACCCCATGGGTCAGAAGCAGCCTGGGCAGCAAATTGCCAGCACAAGACCCTTGACAGTGAGCCTTCTACCACAGGATGCCACCCTTCCAGCCACTCCACTTTGGGAAGAGATGACCTCCAGTGGAACACAGGCTGCACCCTTGGCCCAAAATCCACGATTCCCAGGGCCAACCACCAGGTGACTGCCAGAGTGTAACCTTGACCCAACCCCACTGAGGCCTCGCCGCCCCCACCATGCTCAAGGAGGCACCACTGGGATGGCCCACTGCTCAACAGGGCCATGGGTGGAGCCAAGTCCTTGAATCTTCACATCCTGACTCCATAGCCTGATCACTCACACCCTGCCCCCACTGCAAGCCTCATGGATGGAGAGCTCCTGCATAATACTCATAAGCCCAGAGACCCTATAGACCACTTCACTTGGCCTGGAAAGTCCTCCAGGCCTGATCCATGCACCAAGTCTCAGCTAGGAGCTGCATCGCGTTGGGGTGAAGGAACCCTTTCCTGCCAGGACCTCTGTTACTCCTACACGGCTTCAGGGAAGGTGTCCTTCTTGGGATCAATTTCCAACGAAGCTGCCCTCCTGGAGAAACCATCTGTCCCCAGAGGGGATTCATGTTGGTTCCCTAAGGAAAACCTTGTGGCCTGTAGGGTGATCCTGAGCGACCCCCTGTGGCTTGGCTCAATGCCCATGACCCCAGCAGAATCCACTCACCTATGCCGCTCAAGGCCAGGAGCCCGCCTGGGCAGAAGAGCTCACTGAAAGACACAGGGAAGAATGGGGCTCAGGGAGGAGCCGCCAACCTGCCCTGCCCCCCAGGGAACCGGTGAGCCAACACCAAGCCGGCACAAGGAGCCTGGGCTGCCACACGGAGAAGCACAGAGACAGGGTTGGGCACCCCGCAAATGCCCTTCAGGGCCTCAACGACTCCAGCCCAAAATACAGTGGCCCTGCCAGGGGACCTTGGGATCCCAGTGTCCTCTTCCAAAACTTTCACCTAGGCTGGGCCTCAGCGTAATCCTATTGAGCATGATTTTTAAGTCATCACCTCTCTTCAGGAAAGTATAAGGTTCTCATCATTGACCCAACTCAGGGCACCCCCCTCCCCACACATGCATCAAGTGGGACCCGGATGAGCTCACCACAGCTCAGTGCAGGAGACCCGAGCACCAGGAAAGGCCTGAGCTTCATTCAGCACATGAAGGGCTGGGCACCTGACTGATGACCACTCGACCAGGGCCAGTGGGCCTAACAAAAGTCTTCCTCTAGTCTCACCATCTAGGGACAATAGGTGGGATATGTGTCAAAATGGAACCTCATGCTTCCATGTGGGGAAGGGGGTTGGGTGGTGCTCATGCTTGCTCTCCCACCGTGGACCCATGTGATGGGATCCATGTGAAACACTGACATATCATGGACACAGGGAATCTTGGCCATTCCCACCACCAATCCCTGGAAGGACAGGACAGGCAGGTCACTGGGCTTGGGCAAGACGCCCAGCTGTGCCCTACTGCAGGCACTTGAGCACCTCTACTGCCCACGCTAGCTGCCTCCCACTATCCCAGGACTGTACTGGAACCCTGGGTGTAGACCAGAGCCACCTATAATCTCATGGCCAACCAAAAAGGCTGGCACAAATGCCAGGCGCTGCCAATCTGGCAGTCGCACACCCTACCCCATGTGTGGAGGGCGAGCACCCAGGTCTCACTCCACAACACACCAGAAATCGCAGCCTGGGGCCCCAGGGCTTCATGGATTCTCTGGTGAGTCCCCATCCATGCCCCATTCAATACCTTCCACAAACAGAGTGGGCCACACTCAGCCAAGCAGGGAACACATGATGTCTTCTCCTTTCCTTGGGCCAATATCCCAGCCCCCTAGAGATGATCCCATGGCTCAGAGGCAGCATGGATGGAAAATTTCACAGACAGGTCCTTACACAGCAGGCCTTCCCGCCTGAGGAGGACAGCCTTCCCTCCACCCACAAGAAAGAGGTGACCCCCAGCGGCATATGGGCTGCTCCCTTGGCCAAAAGCCCACTAGTCCCAGGGCCGGACTGCAGCACCATCAGGCGCTGGCCGAAGGTAGTCTAGAGCCAGTCTCAGGAAAACAGTGCCACCCTCCCACTTGGCTCAAACAGGCACCACTGGGATGGCCCATTGCTTAATACGGTCAGTGCCATTCGGGACCACAGATTTGGTGCGATCCTTGAAAATCCATCGCCCGACCCCATGGGCTGAATTGCACACACCTCTCCAAGGTCAGAGACCCCCACAAGACTCCCTTGGTGCCCCGGAGCCCATGTGGCCCCCTCATGTGGCCTGGCCATCCTAGAGGCCTGACCTGAGCACTGAGTCTTAGAGGGGCGCAGCCCTGCATGGAGTTGAGGAAACCCTTTACTGCCTGGACCACCGCCACCCCTGCAGGGCTTTAGGGAAGGTCTCGTCCTTAGGTCTGATTCCCAAGTAAGCCGCTATCGTGAAGAACCCAACCCAAGTAGAGATTCAGGTCAGCTCCTGAAGAATCCCTTGTGGCTGAAGGGTGACCCTCGGCAAATCCACAATGCCTGGCTCATGGCCCATGACCCCAGCGGGATCCACTCACCTATGCTGGTTAATGCCAGGGGCTCTGCTGGGTGGAAGAGCTCACTGAAAGACAAGGGACAACAGGGGCTCATGAAGGAGCCGCCAAAGTGCCCCACCCCTGGGTACCAGGAGTGCCCACACCAAGCCCACATAGTGAGTCTGGGTGCCTCACGGAGGAGCAGAGACAGGGTTGGGCCCCCTCCAGATGCCCTTCAGAGCCTCCAGGTCTTGAGCCCAAAATACAGTGGTCTTGCCGGGGACCTCCCAATTCCCAGCATTCTCTTCAAAATTCTCACCTAGGTTGGGCCTCAGCGGGCCTGAGCATGATTTTTAAGTCATCACCTCTCTTCAAGAAAATATAAGGTTCTCATCATTGACCCAACCCAGGGCACCCCCTCCCTGCACATGCACCCAGCAGGACCTGGATGTGCTCACCACAGCTCAATGCAGGAGACCAGGGCGCCCAGAAGGGCCCACACTTCAGTGCATCAGGGACTGGGCACATGGCTGACGGTCTCTGGCCTGAGGCCACTGGGCCCAATACAAGTCTTCCTCGGGGCTCAACATCTGGGGAAAGAGGATTAGGACAGCTGTCCAAACACAACCTCACACCTCCATGGGGACAGAGGGTGGGGTGTGGCGGCTCAGGGATGCTCACCATCCGTGGGCCCATGTGATGACATCCATGCGGAATACTGGCCTGTCATGGACGCAGGGCACCCTGTGCACTCTGAGCCACCAAATAATGAAAGGCCAGGGCAGGCGGGTCACTGGGCTCAGGCAGGAAGCCCCGGGTATGCCTTACTGTAGGCCCCACGGGCACCTCCACTGCCCATGCCATCTCCTCTGCATGACACCAGGGTCACGTCAGGGCTACTAGGCACAGGCCAAGGCCACCAACCAGCTCATGGCTAACCAAGGTGGCTGGCTTGGATGCCAGATGCTGCTGCAAAGCTGGCAGTCACACAGCCTGTCCCTGTTCACTGTGGGCACTCACCCAGGTGCCCTATCCCAGCACGTCCTGGAAATCGCAACCTCTGGTCCCAGGACCACATGCTTTCTCTGGTGGCTCCATGCCAGCCAGAGCTCAGCCTTGACCCAAACCTAGGGAAACAGCACCACCCACTTCAGGCTCGAAGAGGCGCCACGGGATGGCACATTGCTCAACAGGGTCGGTCCCATTCAGGGCAATAAATTCTGTAAAATCCTTGAATCTGCATCTCAACTCCATGGGTCCTATGACCACCTTCCTCCAGGGATGGAGAGCTCCTTTGTGACCCCATGGCGTCCTGCAGCCTCTTGTGGTCACCTTCATGTGCTGGTTCTCGAGGCCAGACCAGCGCATCAAGACTTAGTTGGGGGCTGCCCTGTGTGAGACGGAAGGAACCCTTTCCTGCCTGGAACACCATCATCCCTGCAGGGCTCCAGGGAAGGTGCCCTGGGTTCTGATTCCCCAGGAAGCTGCCTTCCTGGAGGACCAATGCCCCCTCCACAATGCAGATTCTAGTAGGCTGCCTGAAAAAACCCTCCCGTCCCAAAGGCCGACCCTTGGTGACCCCACATGGCCTGGCTGATGGCCCATGACCCTGCAGGACCACTCACTTATGCCAGTCAATGTCAGGGGGCCCCACCTGGGTGAAGAGCTCACTGAAAGACACAAGGGGAGAATGGGGGCTCATGGAACCAGAGTGGCTTCACACAACCCCACGGCTGTACTGGCCTCCTGGGTGTGGACAAGGGCCACCTACCATCTCATGGCCAACCAAGAAGACTGGTCCTGACACCATGCGCTGTCCATGTGGCAGTCACACAGCATGCCCCTGTGTGTGGAGGGCGAGCACCCAGGGCCTGCTCCATAACACACCAGAAATTGCAGCCTGGGGCCAAGGGCCTTGTGGGTTCTCTGGTGGGTCCCCATCCCTGCCCCATACAACACCTCCCACACACAGAGCGGGGCCACACTCAGCCAATTGAGGGACAGATGATGCCTTCCCCTTTCTTTGGGCCAAGACCCTGGCCCCCTGGAGATGACCCCATGGCTCAGAAGCAGCCTGGATGGCAAATTTCTGGGACAGGCCCTTCCACAGTGGACCTTCCTGCCTTAAGAGGACACCCTTCCTGCCACTCGCCCACAGGGAAGAGGTGACCTCCAGTGGGATATGGGCTGCCCCCTTGGTGAAAGCCTACGAGTCCCAGGGCCGGACTGCAGCACCATCACCACTGGCCAGAGCTAGTCTACAGCCAATCTCAGGGAAACAGCGCCGCCTCCCACTTGGCTCAAGGAGGCACCACTGGGATGGCCCACTGCTTAAGGTAGGTGCCATTCAGGGCCATGGGTTTGGTGTGATCCTTGAAAATCCATCACCCACCCCATGGGCTGAATCACACACACGTCTCCAAGATCAGAGACCCTCGCAACACCCCCTTAGCACCCTGGAGTCCATGTGGTACTCTCATGTGGCCTGACCATCCTAGAGGTCTGACCTGAGCAGTCTTAGTCGGGTGCTGCTCTGCGTGGGGCTGAAGAAACACTTTACTGCCTGAACCACCACCATCCCTGCAGGGCTTCAGGAAAGGTATCTTCCTTGGGTCTGATTCCTAAGGAAACCTCTCTCCTGGAGAACCCATCCCAGTGAGGATTCAAGTCAGCTCCTGAGGAAACCCTTGTGGCTGAAAGGTGACCCTCAGCGAACCCACAGAGCTCATGTTGGCTCATGGTGCATGACCCCAGCAGGATCCACTCACCTGTGCTGGTCAATGCCAGGTACTCTGTTGGGTAGAAGAGCTCACTGAAAGACATGGGGAAAATAGGAGCTCAGACAGCAGCCATCTAAGTGTCCAACCCACATGTAATGGGAGCGATGACACCAAGCCCATATAGTGAGCCTGGGTGCCTCACGGAGGAGCACAGAGACAGGGTTGTGCACCCTCCAGATGCCCTTCAGAGCCTCCTGGTCTCAAGCCCAAAATACAGTGGTCCTGCCGGGGAACTCCTAATTCCCAGCATCCTCCTCCTAAATTCTCACCTAGGTTGGGCCTCAGCGTAATCCTATTGAGCATGATTTTTAAGTCATCACCTCTCTTCAAGACAATATAAGGTTCTCATCATTGACCCAATCCCTGGTACCTCCTCTTCACACATGCGTCCAGTGATACACAGATATTCTCACCAAGCTCAATGCAAGAGACCCGGGAGCCAGGAGAATCCGGGTTTCAGCTCACTGGGGGCCGGGCACCTGGCTGATGGCCACTGGTCTGGGGTCATCAGGTTCAGCGCAAGTCTTCCTCTGGAGGGAGGAAGTCCCATCATCTGCAGGGATTTTAAATAGGGCCTCATGCCTCCATGCGGGAAAACGGGGAAGGGGGTGCTGGCTCACACATGCTCTCCCTCCATGGACCCATGTCATGGGATCTATAAGAAATAATGATGTTCAAGGACCCAGGGAACCCCTGGCCTTCCCTGCCACCAAACCCTGGAAGGACAGCGTAGGTGGGTCACTGGGCTTGGGCAAGAAGCCCGAGATGCGCCCTACTGCAGGCCCCTGACGCACCTCCACTGCCCATGCTGGCTCCACTCCACTATCCTGGACCACAACAGAACCCCTGCCTAAGAGCTGAGGCCAACAACCAGCTTATGGCCAACCAAGGAGCCTGGCCCTGATACCAGTTGCTGCTGCCAACCTGGCTGTTGCACAGCCTTCTCCTGTACAGAGAGGATGCCAGCCCAGGCTCCCTCTCTAAGCCACACCATAAATCACAGCCTGTGGCCCTGAGCCACCTGCTTTCTCTGGTGAGTCCTCATCCACACCCCAGACACCTGCCAAACACAGAGCTGGGCTACACTTGGACAATCCAGAGCCACATGGTGCCCTCTCATTTCCTTGCGCCCAAGACCCCCTCACCCTGGAGGTGACCCCATGGCTCAGAAATGAACCATGGTGACAAATTCCTGGGACAGGTTCCTGATGAGGGGGCCTTTCAACTTCAGGATGCCACCCTTCTCGTCACTGACATCGAAGAAGGGGTGATCCCAGTGGCAGGTGGGCTGCACCCTTGGTCCAAAGCTCATGAGTCCCAGGGCTGGTCTGCAGCACCATGAAGCCCCAGACCCGGCTCAGCCTTGACCCAACCAGCTGAAGCTGCACTGCCCCCTATCAGGCTCAAGAAGGCACCACTGGGATGGCCCACTGCTCAGCAGGGTCGGTCACATTCAGGGCCATGAGTGGCACACAATCCTTGACTCTCTGCAGCCCGACCCCATGGACCCGATCGCCCACCGCTCTCTGAGATAGAGAGCCCCTGTGTGAACCCCATGTCACCCCAAAGTCCCTTTTGTCCTGCTCATTTTTCCTGAGTGGTCCTCGAGGACAGACTTGGATGCCGAGTCTCAGCTGGGAGCTTCCCTGCATGAGACTGAAGAAACCCTTTCCAGCCTGATCCACTGTCATCCCTGTACAGCTTCAGGGAAGGATTCCTACTTGGGTCAGATTCTCAAGGATGCCACCCTCCTGGAGGACCAACCCATCCCTCTGTGGAGGGGATCCAGGTTGACTCCAAAAGGAAACCTTCCTGTCCTGATGTCTGATACTTGGTGACCCCATGCTGCCTGGCTCATGGCCCATGACCCCAGCAGGATTCACTCACCTATGCTGGTCAATGCCAGGGACTCTCCTGGGTGGAAGAGCTCACTGAAAGACAAGGGAGAGAATCGGAGCTCAGGAAGGAGCTGCCAAAGTGCCTTGTCCCCAAGTAACAGGAGCACCAAAACCAAGCCCACATAGTGAGCCTCGCTGCCTCACGAAGGAGCACAGAGACAGGGTTGGGCCCCCCTAGACGGCTTTCAGGGCCTCCAGGTCTCTTGGCCAAATTACAGCAGTCCTGTCAGGGAACTCGTAATTTCCAGCATCCCCTTCCAAAAATCTCACCTAGGCGGGGCCTCAGCGTAATCCTATTGAGCATGATTTTTAAGTCATCATCTCTCTTCAGAACAATATAAGGTTCTCATCATCGACCCAACGCAAGGCACCGCCCCCCGCCCCCAACATGTGCATGCAGTGGGACCCAGATGTGCTCACCACAGCTCAGTGCAGGAGACCAGGGCACCAGGAAGGGCCTGAGCTTTAGCTCACCAGGGACTGAGCACCTGGGGGAGGGACACGGGCCTGGGGCCAATAGACCAGATGCAAGTCTTCCTCCGGGGTCACCATCTGGAAGGGTGGGGGACAGGTGTCCAAACAGGGCCTCATGCCTCCATGCAGGAAAGCGGGCAGGGGTGCTGGCTCACACAGGCTCTCTCTTCATGGACTCATGAGATGGGATCCACGTAAAATAGTGATGATCATGATTGCAGAGAACCCTTGGCCCTCCCTGCCACTGAACCCTATTAAGGACAGGACATGCAGGTCACAGTATTTGAGCAAGATGCCCAGGCTGCACCCTACTGCGGGCCCCTGGAGCACCTCCACTGTGCATGCCAGTGCCTCCACACGACTCTGGGCCACACTGGGACCACTGGCAAGGGCCAGGGCCACCATCAACTCATGGCAAACCAAGGAGGCTGTCCTGGATGCCACGTGCTGCTGCAGATCTGAGAATCATATTACCTGCCTCTGGGCATGGAATGCATCTATACAGGTGCCCTCACACCAGAAATTGCATCCTGAGGCCCCAGGGCCATGTGACTTCTCTAGTGGGCCCCATTCATGTACCACATACCTCCCAAACACAGCTGGGCCACACTCAGCCAATCAGAGGCTACATGATGTCCTCTCCTTTCCTTCAGCTCAAGACCCTGCCACCTTGGAGGTGACTCCATGGCTCAGAAGCAGCCTGGGCAGCAAACTGCCAGCAAAGTACGCCTGGACAGTGTGCCTCCCAACACAGGATGCCACCCTTCCAGCCACTCCACTTTGGGAAGGGATGACCTCCAGCAGAACGCAGGCTGCACCCTTGGCCCAAAGCCCACAGTTACCAGGGCCAACTGGCAGGTGACTGCCAGAGCTCAGCCTTGACCAAACACTACTCAGGCCATGCCGCCCCCACTATGCTTAAGGATGCACCACTAGGATGGCCCAGTGCTCAACAGGATCGGTCCCATTCAGGGCCATGGGTCGAGCCCGATCCTTGAATCTTCACGGCCTGACTTTGTAATCCCAATCACCCACACCCTGCCCCCTGCAAGTCTCAGGGATGGAGAGCTTCTGCTTAACACCCATAACCCCTAGAGATGCTGTAGACCCCTCATGTGGCCTGGGTAGTCCTCCAGGCCTGACCTGTGCACCAAGTCTCAGCTAGGAGCTGCACTGCATTTGGCTGAAGAAACCTTTTCCTGCCTGGACCTCCATTACCCCTGCCAGCTTGACGGAAGGTGTCCTTCTTGGGATCAATTTCCAAGGAAGCCACCCTCCTAGAGAAACCATCCATCCCTCATGGGGATTTAGGTTGGCTCCCTAAGGAAACCCTCATGGCCTGAAGGGCGACCCTGAGCATACCCTGCGGTCTGGCTAACGGCCTAAGACCCCAGCAGGATTCACTCACCTACGCCTCTCAGGAAAGGAGTCCACCTGGGCAGAAGAGCTCACTGAAAGACACAGAGGAGAATGGGGCTCAGGGAGGAGCCACCAACCTGCCCCGCCCCAGGGAACTGGAGAGCCAACATCTAGTGCACACAAGGAGCCTGGGCTGCCTCACAGAGGAGTGCAGAGACAGGTTGGGCACCCCGCAGATGCCCTTCAGGGCCTCAAGGATTCCAGCCCAAAATACAGTGGCCCTGCCAGGGGACCTCGGGATCCCAGCGTCCTCTTCCAAAATTCTCCCCTAGGCTGGGCCTCAGCGTAATCCTATTGAGCATGATTTTTAAGTCATCACCTCTCTTCAGGACAATATACAATCCTCATCATTGACCCAGCTCTGGGCACTGCCCCCACACCCCCTGCATGGATCCAGTGGGACTCAGATGTACTCACCACAGCTCAGTGCAGGAGACCAGGGCGCCAGGAAGGGCCTCAGCTTCAGTGCACCAAGGGCTGCGCACCTGACTGATGACCACTCGTCCAGGCCCATGGGCCAAAAAATGTTTCCTTCAGTCTCACCACCTAGGGGACAGAAGGTGGACATGTGTCCATATGGAACCTCATGCCTACCTGCAGGGAAGAGGGTCGGGATGTGTCTGCTCATGCCTGCTCTACCACTGTGGACCCATGTGATGGGATCCACGTGAAACACTGACATGTCATGGACGCGGGGGAACCTTGGCCCTGACCACTGTCAAACCCTGGAAGGATAGGGCAGGTGGATCACCGGGCTTGGGCAGGACACCCTGGCTGTGCCCTACTGCAGGCACCTTGAACACCTCCACTGCCCATGACAGCTGCTTCACAGGACCCCAGGAATGTACTGTTCCCTTAGGTGCGGGCCAGGGTCACCTACCATCTCACGCCCAACCAAGGAGGCTGGCGCGGATGCCAGGCACTGCCTATCCGGCAGTCGCACAGCCTGCCCCTGTGTGGAGGGCGAGCACCCAGGCCCTGCTCCACAACACATAGGAAATTGTAGCCTGGGGCCCTAGGGCCTTGTAAGTTCTCTAGTGGGTCCCCATCCATGCCCCATTCAACACCACCCACACACAGAGTGGGGCCACACTCAGCCAATCAGGGAATACATGATATCTTCTCCTTTCCTTGGGCCCAGACCCCACACCCCTGGAGATGACCCCATGGCTCAGAGGCAGCCTGGATGGAAAACTTCCAGGACAAGTCCTTCCATAGCGAGCCTTCCCACCTCAGGAGGACACCCTTCCTGCCAGTCACCCACAAGGAAGAGGTGACCCCCAGTGGGATATGGGCTGCACCCTTTGCCCAAAGCCCACGAGCCCCAGTGCTGTACTGCAGCACCATGAGCCACCAGCTGGAGCTAGTCTAGAGCCAATCTCAAGGAAATAGCGCCACCCCCTACTTGGTTCAAAGAAGCACTACTGGGATGGCCCACTGCTTAATAGGGTCAGTGCCATTCAGGGCCACAGGTTTGGTGCGATCCTTAAAAATCTGCAACTCCACCCCATGGGCTGAATCACACACACCTCTCCAAGGTTGGAGAGCCCCTGCAAGACCCCCATGGCGCCCCGGAGCCCATGTGGCCCCCTCATGTGGCCTGGCCATCCTAGAGGCCTGACCTGAGCACTGAGTCTTAGCGGGGCACTTCTCTGCACGGGGCTGAGGAAACCCTTTACTGCCTGGACCACCGCCACCCCTGCAGGGCTTTAGGGAAGGTCTCGTCCTTAGGTCTGATTCCCAAGTAAGCCGCTATCGTGAAGAACCCAACCCAAGGAGAGATTCAGGTCAGCTCCTGAAGAATCCCTTGTGGCTGAAGGGTGACCCTCGGCGAACCCACAATGCCTGGCTCATAGCCCATGACCCCAGCAGGGTCCACTCACCTACGCTGGTCAATGCCAGGGGCTCTGCTAGGTGGAAGAACTCACTGAAAGACACGGGACAACAGGGGCTCATGAAGGAGCTGTCAAAGTGCCCCACCCCTGGGTACCAGAGTGCCCACACCAAGCCCACATAGTGAGCCTGGGTGCCTCACGGAGGAGCACAGAGACAGAGCTGGGCCCCTTCAGAGTCTCCAGGTCTCAAACCCAAAATACAGGGGCCCTGCCAGGGAACTCCTAATTCCCAGCATCCTCCTCCAAAATTCTCCCCCAGGCTGGGCCTTAGCGTAATCCTATTGAGCATGATTTTTAAGTCATCACTTCTCTTCAGGACATCTAAGGTTCTCATCATTGACCCAACTCAGGGCACCTCCTCCTCACATATGCATCCAGCAGGATCTGGATGTGCTCACCAAGCTCAATGCAGGAGACCAGGGCCCCATCTTCAGCTCATCGGGGGCTGGGCACCTGGCTGATGGCCACTGGCCTGGGGCCACCAGACTCAAAGAAAGTCTCCCTCAGGGCTCACCATCTGGAGAGATGGGGGACAGGTGTCCAAACAGGGTCTCACATCTTCATGTGAGAAAGAGGGGAGGGGGTGCTGCCTCACACATGCTCTCCCTCCATGGACCCATGTGATGGGATTTATATGCAATAATGATGGACCCAGGGAACTCTTGGCCCTCCCTGCCATTGAACCCTGGAAGAACAGGGTAGGCGAGTCACTGGGCTTGGGCAAAATGCCCAGGTTGTGTGCTATTGCTGGCCCCTGGAGTACCTTTACTGCCCATGCTGGCTCCACTGCATGACCCTGGACCACAAGAGAAACCCTGGGCAGTGGCTGAGGCCACCAACCAGCTCATGGGCAAACATGGAGCCTGGCCCTGATGCCAGATGTTGTTGTTGACCTGGCTGTCACACAGCCTTCCCCTGTACTGGGAGGATGCCCAACCAGGCTCCCTCTCCAAGCACACACCAGAAATTGCAGCCTGGGGCCCAGGGACACCTGCTCTCTCTGGTGAATCCTCATCCACACCCCAGACACCTGCCAAACACAGAGCTGGGACACATTTGGACAATCAGGAACCACATGGCGCCCTCTCCTTTCCTTCAGCCCAAGACCTGGCCACAATGGAGGTGACCCCATGGCTCAGAAGCTGCCTGGACAACAATTGCCGGGACAGGTCCCTGATGAGGGGGTTTCCAACCTTGGGATGCCACCCTTCCCATCACTGACCTTGAAGAAGGGATGACCCCCAGTGGCAGGAGGGCTGCACTCTTGCCCAAAGCCCATGAGTCCCAGGGCCGGCCTGAGCACCACGAAGCACCAGCTACAGCTCAGCCTTGACCCAACCAGTTGAAGCTGCACTGCCACCCACCAGGCTCAAGAAGACACCACTGGGATGGCCCACTGCTCAACAGGGTCGGTCACACTCAGGGCCATGAGTGGCTCGCAATCCCTGAATCTCCACAGCCCGACCCCATGGGCCTGATCGCCCACCGCTCTCTGGGATAGAGAGCCCCCTCGTGATCTGCGTGGCAGCCTGTGACCCCTGTTGTCCTGCTCATTTGTCCTGGGCAGTCCTCAAGGACAGACTCGCACACCTAGTGTCACCTGGGAGCTGCCCTGGGTGAGACTGAAGGAACCCTTTCCTGCCTGGACCACTGCAACGCTCCAGGGAAGGTGTCCTCCTTGGGTCAGATTCCCCAGGAAGCCGCACTCCTGAAGGACACCCATCCCTCCCCAATGGGGATTCAGCCAGGTGCCTGAGTCGGCTCCCTGAGGAAACTCTCCTGTCTCGAAGGCTAACCCTCAGTGACCCCACACAGCCCGGCTCATGGCCCATGACACCAGCAGTGTCCACTCACCTATGCCAGTCAATGCCAGGGTGCCCCGTCCGGGTGGAAGAGCTTACTGAAAGACACAAGTGGAGAAGTAAGGCTCAGGGAGGAGCCACCCACAGGCCCCGCCCCAGGGAACTGGACCACCAACAGCAAGCCCACACAGGAAGCCTGGGCTGCCTCACGGAGGAGTGCAGAGACAGGGTTGAGCCCCATCCAGATGCCCTTCAGAGCCTCAGGTCTCGAGCCCAACATGCAGTGGTCCTGCCGGTGAATTCGTAATTCCCAGCATCCTCTTCCAAAATTCTCACCTAGGCTGGGCCTCAGCATAATCCTATTGAGCATGATTTTTAAGTCATCATCTCTGTTCAGGACAATATAAGGTTCTCATCATCGACCCAACCGAGGTCACCACCCTCCCCACACATGTATCTAGCGGGACTCAGATGTGCTCACCACAGCTCAGTGCAGGAGACCAGGGCTCCAGGAAGAGCCTGAGCTTTAGCTCACCAGGGACTGGGCACCTGGCTGACAGACACTCGCCTGGAGACACTGGACCCAATGCAAGTCTTCTGCCAGGGTCACCATCTGGGGGACAGGAGGAGGACATATGACCAAACAGGACCTCAGGCCTCCATGCAGGGAAGTGGGTAAGGGTTACCCATGTAAATAGAATCCATGTGGAACACTGACCTATGACAGATGTGGGGCGCCCTTGGCCCTCCCCATCACTGAACCCTGAAAAAAACAGGGCAGGCGGGTCACCGGGCTTGGGCAAGAACCCCGGGCTGTGCCCTACCACAGGCCTTGATAGCATCTCCACTGCACATGCCGGCTGCCCCACATGATCCCAGAGCTACCCGAGACCATGGGGCATGGGCCAGGGTCACCAATCAGCTCATAGCCAACCAAGGAGGCTGGCCCAGAAGCTATGTGCTGCTGTGGGAATAGAAGTGGCATAACCTGCCTCTGGGTGTGGGCCTTTGCAAGCCACACCTAAAATCAAAGCCTGGAGTCCCAGGCCACGTGCTTTTTCTGGTGGGTCCCCATCCATGCCCCGCACATGTCCCAAACACAGAGTCAGGCCACCCTCGGCCAACCTTGGGCCACATGGTGTTCTCTCTTTCCTTAGGCCCAACATCCCGCCACCCTGGAGGTGACCCCATGGCACACAAGCAGCCTGGGTGGCACATTCCCAGGACAGGACCACCGACAGTAGGTCTTCCCACATCAGGATCCACCCTTCCAGCCTTTCACCCATGGGGAAGGGGTAACCTCCAGCAGCATGCGGGCTGCTGACTTGGATAAAAGCCCATGAGTCCCAGGGCCAACCCACAGCACACAACGACCCCCACCAAGCATGAAGAGGCCCCTGAGATGGCCCATTACTCAAGAGGGTTGGCCCATTTAGGGCCATGGTTCGGCAATCTTTAAATCTCCATGGCCTGACCCCATGGGCCCATTCATGCACCCCTCTCCAGGGAAAGAGAACTCTCACGTAACCCCTGTGGCACCTCAGAGCCCCTGTGGCCCCTGTCACATGGTCTGGGCAGTCCTCAAGGCCAGACTTGCACAGCGAGTCTCAGCTAGGAGCTGCACTGCATGGGACTGAAGGAACCCTTTCCTGCCTGGACCACTGTTATCCCTGCAGGGCTTTAGGGAAGGCACTGTCCTGGGGCTAATTCCAAGGAAGCCAGCCTCCTGAAGAAACCGTCCCTCCCTGGTGGGGATTCATGTCAGCTCCCTGAGGAAACCCTCCTGTCCTCAAGGCTGACCATCGGGGAGACCAAGTGGCATCACTCATGGCTCATGATGCCCAGAGAATGAACTCACCTAGGTGCATCAATGTCAGGGGGCCCCACCTGTGCACAAGAGCTCACTGAAAGACACAAGACGCAAGGGGAGAATGGGGGCTCAGGAAGGATCCAGCAAGTTGCCCTACCCTGGGGAACCGGAGTGCCGACACCAAGCCCACACAGAAAACCTGAGCTGCCTCACAGAAGAGTGTAGAGACAGAGTTGGGTACCCCGAAGATGCCCTTCAGGGCTCTAGGGCTCCTGGCCTTCGGCCCAAAATACAGTGGCTCTGCCAGGGACCCTACAAACCCAGCATCCACTTCCAAAATTCTCATCTAGGCTGGGCCTCAGCGTAATCCTATTGAGCATGATTTTTAAGTCATCACCTCTCTTCAAGACAATATAAGGTTCTCATCATTGACCCAACCCAGGGCAACCCCCACCCCCAACACATGCATCCAGTGGGACCCAGATGTGCTCACCACAGCTCAGTGCAGGAGACCAGGGCATCAGAAAGGGCCTGAGCTTCAGTTCACCAGGGCCTGATCACCTGGCTGAGGGACATAGGCTCAGGGCCAGTGGGCCAGATGCAAGTCTTCCTCCGGGGTCACCACCTGGAGGGAAAGGGGACAGGTGTCCAAACAGGTCCTCACGCCTCCAGCCAGGGAATGGGGCAGGGGTGCTGACTCACACAGGCTCTCTCTCCATGAACTCATGAGATGGGATACATGTAAAATAGTGACAGTCACGATCACGGGGAACCCTTGGCCCACCCTGCGACTTAACCCTGGAAGAACAGCACAGGCAGGTCACAGAATTCAAGGAAGATGCCCAGGCTGCACTGTACTGCAGGATCCTGGAGCACCTTCACTGCCACACCAGCTCCCCCACCCAATTCTGGGCTGCACTGGGACCACTGGGCAAGGCCAGCGCCACCAACCAGCTCACAGCAAACCAAGGAGGGTGGCCTGGATGCCACATGCCACTGTAGACCTGGCAGTCACATGGCCTGCCCCTGGGCATGGAATGTACCTGTCTAGGAACCCTCTATAAGCTCACACCAGAAATTGTATCCTTGGTCCCCAGGGACATGTGCCTTCTCTGGTGGGTCCCCATTCATGCACCACACACCTCCCAAACACAGAGCTAAGCCATGCTCAGCCAATCAGGGGCCATATGATGTCCTCTCCTTTCCTTAAGCTCAGGATCTGACCAACTGGGAGGTGACCTCATGGCTCAGAAGCAGCCTGGACAGCAAATTGCAGGCACAGAACCCTTGACAGTGGCCTTCCACCATAAGATGCCACCCTTCCAGCCATGCCAGTATGGTATGGGATGACCTCTAGTGCAAAGTGGGCTGCACCCTTGGCCCAAAGTCAAGTCCCAGGACCAACCCCCAAGTGACTGCCAGAGCTCAGCCCTGACCCAATCCCACTCAGGCGATGCCACCCTCACCATGCTCAAGGAGACACCACTGTGATGCCCCACTGTTCAACAGGGTCGGTCCCATCAGGGCCATGGGTTGAGCCCAACCTTTGAATCTTCACAACCTGACTCTGTAAGCCCAATTACCCTGCCCCCTGCAAGCCTCAGGGACTGAGAGATCCCACATAAAACCTATAACCCCTAGATACACTGTGGACTCCCTCATGTGTCCTGGGCAGGCCTCCAGGCCTGACCCATGCACGAAGTCTAAGCTAGGAGCTACACTGCGTTAGGTTGAAGAAACTGTTTCCTGCCTGGACCTCCATAACCCCTGCAGGCCTTCAGGGAAAGTGTCCTTCTTGTGATCAATTTCCAAAAAAGCCACCCTCCTAGAGAAGCCATCCATCCCTGGTGGGGATTCAGGGTGGCTCCCTAAGGAAACCCTAGTTGCCTGAAGAGTGACCCTCAGCAACTCCCCGTGGCCTGGCTCATGGCCCATGACCCCAGCAGGATCCACTCACCTACGCCACTCAAGATCACAGGCCCACCTGGAAGAAGAGCTCACTGAAAGACACAGAGGAGAAAGGGGCTCAGGGAGGAGACATCAACCTGCCCCGCGCTCAGGGAACCAGAGTGCCAACATCAAGCCCACACAAGGAGCCTGGGCTGCCACATGCAGGAGGGCAGAGACAGGGTTGGGCACCCTGGAGATGCCCTTCAGGGACCCGAGGACTCCAGCCCAAAATACAATGGCCCTGCCAGGGGACCTCGGGATCTCAGCATTCTCTTCCAAAATTCTCCCCTAGGCTGGGCCTCAGTGTAATCCTATTGAGCATGATTTTTAAGTCATCACCTCTCTTCAGGACAATATAAGGTTCTCATCATTGACCCAACTCAGGGTTCCCCCAACCCGTGGGTGTATCCAGCGGGACCCAGATGTGCTCACCAAGCTCAGTGCAGGAGACCAGGGTTCCAGGAAGGGCCTGAGGTTCCACGCACCAATGGCTGGGCACCTGACTAATAATAACTCAGTCAGGGCCAGTGGGCCCAGTGAAAGTTTTCCTCCAGTCTCACTATCTGGGAGACAGAAGCAGACATGTGTCCAAATAGAATCTCAGCCCTTCATATGAGGAAGCGGGTGGGGAGGTGCCTGCTCGTGCCTGCTCTCCAACCACGGACCCATGTGATTGGATTCACATGAAACATTAACATGTCATGGATGTGGGGGAGCCTCGGCCCTCCTCACCATCGAACCCTGCAAGGACGGGGCAGGCAGGTCACAGGATTTGAGCAAGACGCCCTGGCTGCACCCACTGCCTGCCCTGGAGCACCTCCACCGTCCACATCAGCTCCCGTGCACAAGTCTGGGCTGCACTGGGACCACTGGGCAGGGTCAGGGCCACCAGCTCACAGCAAACCAAGGAGGGTGACCTGGACGCCACGTGCCGCTGTAGACCTGGCAGTCACATAGCCCACGGTTCCCAGGGCCAACCACCAGGTGACTGCCAGAACTCAGCCTTGACCCAACCCCATTCAGGCCACGCAGCCTCCACCACACTCAAGGAGGTGCCACTGGGATGGCCCATTGCTCAACAGAGTTGGTCCCATTCAGGGTCATGGGTTGAGTCCGATACTTGAATCTTCACAGCCTGATTCTGGAAGCCAGATCACCCACATCCTGCCCCCTGCAAGCCTCAGGGACAGACAGCTCCCACATAACACCCATAACCCCTAGAGAAACTGTGGACCCATTTATGTGGCCTGGGCAGTCCACAAAGCCTGACCTGTGCACCAAGTCTCAGTTAGAAGCTTCACTGTGTTGGGTTGAAGGAACCCTTTACTGCCTGGACCTCCATTACCCCTGCAGGGCTTCAGGGAAGGTGTCTTTCTTGGGATCAATTTCCAAAGAAGCCGCCCTCCTGGAGAAATCATCCGTCCCTGGTGGGGATTCAGGTCAGCTCCCTAAGAAAACCCTCATGGCCTAAAGGGTCACCCTCACTGACCCCCCCGTGGCCTGGCTCATGGCCCATGACCCCAGCAGGATCCACTCATCTTTGCCGCTGAAGGCCAGAGACCCGTCTGGGCAGAAGAGTTCACTGAAAGACACAGGGGAGAATGGGGGGCTCAAGGAGGAGCTGCCAACCTGCCCTGCCCCAGGGAATCGGAGTGTCAATACCAAGCCCACACACAGAGCCTGGGCTGCCACAGGGAAGAGCACAGAGACAGGGTTGGGCACCCTATAGATGCCCTTCAGGGACTCGAGGTCTCCAGCCCAAAATACAGTGGACCTGCCAGGGGACCTTGGGATCCCAGCGTCCTCTTCCAAAATTGTCACCTAGGCTGGGCCTCAGCGTAATCCTATTGAGCATGATTTTTAAGTCATCACCTCTCTTCAGGACAGTGTAAGGTTCTCATCATTGACCCAACTCAGGGCATCCCCCTCCCTACATATGCAACCAGCGGGACCCAGATGTGCTCACCAAGCTCAATGCAGGACCCCAAGCCACCAGGAAAGGCCTGAGCTTCAGCACAGCAAGGGCTGGGCATCTGACTGACGACCACTCACCAGGGGCCAGTGGAGCCCAATGAAAGTCTTCCTCCTGTCTCACCATCTAGGGGACAGAAGGTGGACATGTGTCGAAGTGGAACCTTAAGCCTCCTTGCTGGGAAGAGGGTGGGGAGGTGCCTGTTCTCCCACTGTGGACCCATGTGATGGCATCCATGTGAAACCTTGACATGTCATGGATGTGGGGGAACCCTGGCCCCCACCCTCGAACCCTGGAAGGACAGGGCAGGGAGGTCACTGGGCTTGAGTAAGATGCCCTGGCAGCACCCTACTGCAGTCACCTAAGCACCTCCACTGACCACAACAGCAGCCTCATACAACTCCATGGCCCTACCAGCCTCCTGGGTGTGAACAAGACCACCTACCATCTCACGGCCGACCAAGAAGACTGGCACTGACGCCATGCACTGTCCTTCTGGCAGTTGCACAGCCTGTCCCTGCGTGTGGAGGGTGAGCACCCAGGGCCCGCTCCACAACACACCAGAAATCACAGTCTGGGGACAAGGGCCTTGTGGGTTCTCTGGTGGGTCCCCATCTCTGCCCCATACAACACCTCCCACACACAGAGCAGGCCACACTCAGCCAGTCAGGGAACACATGATGTCTTCTCCTTTCTAAGACCTCCCCAACCCAGAGATGACCCCATATACTCAGAAGCAGCCTGGACGGAAAATTTCTGGGACAGGTCCTTCCACAGCGAGCTTCCCCACCTCAGGAGGACATCCTACCTGCCACTCACCCACAAGGAAGAGGTGACCCCAATGGGACATGGGCTATGGGCTGCACCCTTGGCCCAAAGTCCAAGACTCCAAGCACCATCAGGCACCAGCCACAGCTACTCCTAAGCCAATCTCAGAGAAACAGCACTGCCCCTGACTTGGCTCAAACAGGTACCACTGGGATGGCCCATTGCTTAATATGTTTGCTCCCATTCAGGGCCATGAGTTTGGTGCTATCCTTGAAAATCAGCAGCCCGACCCCATGGGCTGAATCACACATCCCTCCCCAAGGTCAGAAAGCCCCTGACCCTTGTGGCACCCTGGGTCCCTTGTGGCCCCTCTCATGTGGCGTGGCTGTCCTAGAGGCCTGACCTGAGCACTGAGTCTTAGTGGGGCACTGCCCTGTGTGGGACTGAGAAAACCCTTTACTGCCTGGACCATTCAGGGAAGGTATCCTCCTTGGGTCTGATTTCCAAGGAAACTTCTCTCCTGGAGGACCCATCCCAGGCCGGGATTCAGGTCAGCTCCTGAGAAAACCCTCGTGGCTGAGGGGTGACCCTCGGCAAACCCACACAGCCTGGCTAATGGCCCGTGACCCCAGCGGGATCCACTCACCTATGCTGGTCAATGCCAGGGGCTCTGCTGGGCGGAAGAGGTCACTGAAAGACACAGGGGAGAATGGGGGCTCAGGAAAGACCCAGCAAGGTGCCCTGTCCCCTGGTAATGAAAGCACCCACACCAAGCCCAAATAGTGAGACTGGGCTGCCTCATGGAGGAGCAGAGACAGTGTTGGTCACCCCCAAGATGCTGTTCAGAACCTCAAGGTCTCTAGCCCAAAATATAGTAGCCCTTCGGGGGACCCTAAAATCCCAGCATCCTCTTCCAAAATTCTCCCTTAGGCTGGGCCTCAGCGTAATCCTATTGAGCATGATTTTTAAGTCATCACCTCTCTTCAGGACAATATAAGTTTCTCATCATTGACCCAACCCAGGGCACCACCCCACACGCTCCACGCATGCATCCAGGTGGACCTGGATGGGCTCACCACAGCTCAGTGCAAGAGTCCAGGACGACAGGAAAGGCCTGAGCTTCAGCTTACCAGGGACTGAGCCCCTGGCTGAGGGACACAGGCCCGGGGCCAGCCGGCCAGACACAAATCTTCCTCCAGGGTCACCATCTGGAGGGGTGGTGGACAGGTATCCAAACAGGGGCTGAGGCCTTCATGCAGGATAGTGGGCAGGGATGCTGGCTTACACAGGCTCTCTCTCTATGGACTCAGGAGATAGAATCCATGTAAAACAGTGACAGTCATGATCGCGGGGAACCGTTGGCCCTCCCTGCCACTGAACCCTAAAAAAACAGGGCAGGTGGCTCCCAGGATTCAAGCAACACACCCAGTCTGCACCCCACAGCAGGCCCCGGGAGCACTTCCACTGCCCACACCAGCTCCCCCACACAACTCTGGGCTGCACTGCGACCACTGGTCAGGGCCAGGGCCACCAACCAGCTCACAGCAAACCAAGGAGGGTAGCCTGGACGCCATGTGCCACTGCAGTCCTGGCAGTCACATGGCCTGCACCTGTCCAGGTGCCTTCTACAAGCTCACACCAGAAATCGCATCCTGGGTCCCCAGGGACACGAGCCTTCTCTAGTGGGCCCCATTCATGCACCACACACCTCCCAAACACAGAGCTGGGCCACGCTTGGCCAAACAGGGGCCACATGATGTCTGCTCCTTTCCTTTGGCTCAAGACCCCGCCACCTTGGAAGTGACCTCATGGCTCAGAAGCGGCCTGGGCAGCAAATTGCCAGCCCAGGACCTTGGACAGTGCACCTTCTACCACAGGAGCCACTCTTCTGGCCACTCCACTTTGGGGAGGGATGATCTCCAGCAGAACACCGGCTGCACCTTGGCCCAAAGCTCACAATTCCCAGGGCCAATTGGCAGGTGGCTGCCAGAGCTCAGCCTTGACCCAACTCCACCGAGGACACACCGCCCCCACCATGCTCAAGGAGGCACCACTGGGATGGCCCATTGCTCAACAAGGTCAGTCCCATTCAGGGCCATGGGTTGATCCCAATCCTTGAATCTTCATAGCCTGACTCCATAGCCTGATCACCCACACCCTGCCCCCTGCAAGCCTTAGAGACAGAGATTTCTCACATAACACCCATAACCCCCAGAGACCCTGTGGACCCCCTTATATGGCCTGGGCAGTCCTCCAGAATGACCTGTGCACAAAGTCTCAGCTGGGAGCTGCACTGCATTGGGTTGAAACAACCCCTTCCTGCTTGGACCTCCACTACCCTTGCAGGGCTTCAGGGAAGGTGTTCCTCTTGCGATCAACTTCCAAGGAAGCTGCCCTACTGGAGAAACCATCTATCCCTGGTGGGGATTCAAGTCAGCTTTCTAAGAAAACCCCCATGGCCTGAAGTGTGATCCTCAGTGACCCTCCAGCTGAATGGCTCATGGCGCATGACCCCAGCAGGATCCACTCACCTATGTTGCTCAAGGACAGGAGCTCATCTGGGCAGAAGAGCTCACTGAAAGACACAGGGGAGAATGAGGGCTCAGGAAGAAGTCGCCAGAGTGCCCTGCCCCAGGGTAAAGGGTGCGCTGACACCAAGATACATAGTGAGCCTGGGTGCCTCACGGAGGAGCAGAGACAGGGTTGGGCCCCCTCCAGATGCCCTTCAGAGCCTCAAGGTCTCAAGCCCAAAATACAGTGGTCCTGCCGGGGAACTCCTAATTCCCAGCATTCTCTTCAAAATTCTCACCTAGGTTGGGCCTCAGCGGGCCCGAGCATGATTTTTAAGTCATCACCTCTCTTCAAGAAAATATAAGGTTTTCATCATCGACCCAACCCAGGGCACCCCCTCCCTGCACATGCACCCAGCAGGACCTGGATGTGCTCACCACAGCTCAATGCAGGAGACCAGGGCGCCCAGAAGGGCCCACACTTCAGTGCACTAGGGACTGGGCACATGGCTGATGGTCTCCGGCTTGAGGCCACTGGGCCCAAAACAAGACTTCCTCGGGGCTCAACATCTGGGGAAAGAGGATTAGGACAGTTGTCCAACCACAACCTCACACCTCCATGGAGACAGAAGGTGGGGTGTGGCAGCTCAGGGATGCTCGCCATCCGTGGGCCCATGTGATGACATCCATGCAGAACACTGGCCTGTCATGGACGCAGGGCACCCTGTGCACTCTGAGCCACCGAATAATGAAAGGCCAGGGCAGGCGGGTCACTGGGCTCAGGCAGGAAGCCCCGGGTACGCCTTACTGCAGGCCCCACGGGCACCTCCACTGTGCATGCCATCTCCTCTGCATGACACCAGGGTCACGCCAGGTCTACTAGGCACAGGCCAAGGCCACTAACCAGTTCATGGCCAACCAAAGAGGCTGGCTTGGATGCCAGATGCTGCTGCAAAGCTGGCAGTCACACAGCCTGTCCCTGTTCACTGTGGGCACTCACCCAGGTGCCCTATCCCAGCACGTCCTGGAAATCGCAACCTCTGGTCCCAGGGCCACATGCTTTCTCTGGTGGCTCCATGCTAGCCAGAGCTCAGCCTTGACCCAAACCTAGGGAAACAGCACCACCCACTTCAGGCTCGAAGAGGTGCCACGGGATGGCACATTGCTCAACAGGGTCGGTCCCATTCAGGGCAATAAGTTCTGTGCAATCCCTGAATCTCTGCATCTCGACTCCATGGGTCCTATGCCCACTTTCCTCCAGGGATGGAGAACTCCTTTGTGACCCCATGGCATCCTGCAGCCTCTTGTAGTCACCTTCATGTGCTGCTTCTCGAGGCCAGACCAGCGCACCAAGACTCAGCTGGGGGCTGCCCTGTGTGAGACGGAAGGAACCCTTTCCTGCCTGGACCACCATCATCCCTGCAGGGCTCCAGGGAAGGTGCCCTGGGTTCTGATTCCCCAGGAAGCTGCCTTCCTGGAGGACCAATGCTCCCTCCACAATGTGGATTCTGGTAGGCTGCCTGAAAAAACCCTCCCGTCCCAAAGGCCGACCCTTGGTGACCCCACGTGGCCTGGCTGATGGCCCATGACCCTGCAGGACCACTCACCTATGTCAGTCAATGTCAGGGGGCCCCACCAGGGTGAAGAGCTCACTGAAAGACACAAGGGGAGAATAGGGGCTCAAGGAACCAGAGTGCCGATCCCAAGCCCGCACAGGCAGTCTGGGCTGCATCACAGAGGAGCACAGAGACAAAGCCCCTACCTCCGCCCCGCACCAAGATGCCGTTCAGGGCCTCAGGATCTCCAGCCAAAACATATTGGCCCTGCCAGGGGATCTTGGGATCCCAGCATCCTCTTCCAAAATTCTCCCCTTGGCTGGGCCTCAGCGTAATACCATTGAGCATGATTTTTAAGTCATCACCTCTCCTCAGGAAATATAATGTTCTCATCATTGACCCAAACCAAAGTACCTCCGACCCCACACATGAATCCAGCGGGACCCAGATGTGCTCACCACAGCTCAGTGCAGGAGACCAGGGCACCAGAAATGGCCTGAGCTTCAGTGCACCAAGGACTGGGCACCTGGATGATGACCACTGACCTGGGGCCAGCCCCAAGGCAAGTCTTCCTCTGGGGTCACTACCTGGAGGGACAGGAGGACATGTGTCCAACCAAGGGCTCAGGCCTCCATACGGGGAAGGGGGTGGGGAGTGCCAGCTCATGCCTGCTCTCTGTCCGTGGACCCATGTTATGGCATCCATGTGAAACACTGACGTGTCATGGATGGGGGTCCCTTTGCCCTCCTAGACACCGAACCATGGAAGGACAGGGAATGCGGGTCACTGGGCAAGATGCCCAGGCTGAGCCCTACTGCGGGGCCCTGGAGCACTTCCACTGCCCATACCAGCTTCCCTGCACTTCCCAGGCCAGATCACAACCCCTGGGCAGGAGCCAGGGCCACCAACCAGTGCAGACCAACCGAAGAGGCTGGCCCTGAAGCCAGGTGCCGCTGTGGACCCAGCAGACACACAGCCTGCCCCTGTGCAAGGAGGGTGTCCAGGCTCCCTCTCTAAGCATGCATCAAAAATTGCAGCCTAGGGATGCCCTCATGTGGCCTTGGCAGTCCTCCAGGCCAGACCCTAGCACCAGGCCTTAGCTGGGAGATGTCCTGTGTGGGGCTGAAGGAACCCTGTCCTGCCTGGACCACGGTCACCCCTGCAGGGCTTCAGGGAAGGTGTCCTCCGTGGGTCAGATTCCCAAAGAGACAGCCCTACTGGGGAACCAATCCCTCCCCGGTGGGGATTCGGGTTTTCTCCCTGAGGAAACCCTCCTATCCTGAAGACTGACCCTCAGTGATCCCACATGGCCTGGCTCATGGCCCATGAGCCCACAGGATCCACTCACCTATGCTGCTAAAGGCCAGGGGTCCTCCTGGGCAGAAGAGCTCACTGAAAGACACAAGCGGAGAACAGGGGCTCAGGAAGGAGCCACCCTTGTGGCCCACTCCAGCGAACTGGAGCACCGACACCAAGCCCGCACAGGGAGCCTGGGGACCCTCATAAAGGAGCTCAGAGACAGGGTTGAGATCCCTACAGATGCTCTTCAGGTCCTCCAGGTATCCAACCCAAAATACAGTGGCCTTTTTCTGGGGACCTCTGGATCCCAGACTCTTATTCCAAAATTCTCATCTAGGCTGGGCCTCAGCGTAATCCTATTGAGCATGATTTTTAAGTCATCACCTCTCTTCAGAGAAATAGAAAGTTCTCATCATTGACCCAACTCAGGGTACCCCCTCCCTGCTTAGGCATCCATCAGGACCCAGATGGGCTCACCCAAGCTCAATGAGGAGATCAGGGCGACAGAAAGGGCCCGAGCTTCAGTGCAACAAGGGCTGGGCACCTGGCTGATGGCCACTGGCCTGGGGACAGTGGGCCCAACTCAAGTCTTCTTCCGGGGTCACCATCTGGGGGAAAAGGAAGAGAACAGGTGTCCAAACACAACCTCACCCCTCCATGGGGCAGAAGGTGGGGTGTGCCAGCTTAGGAATGCTCATTCTCCATGGCCCCATGTGATGGGGTCCATGTAGAACTGGCCCATCACAGACACAGGGCACCCAGTGCTCTCTCTGCCTCTGAACCCTGAAAGGACAGGGCAGGTGGGTCACTGGGCTCAGGCTAGAAGCCAGGGCTGAGCCCTACTGCAGGCCCACAAGCACCTCCCCTGCACATGCTAGCTCCCCCAGATGATCCTTGGGTCACCCCAGGACTACTGGGCACAGGCCAGGACCACCAACCAGCTCACGGTCAACCAAGGAGGCTGGCCCAGATGCCAGATGCTGCTGTAGAGCTGGCAGTCACATAGCCTGTCCCTGTGCGTGGCAGTCACCCACCCAGGTGCTATATCCAAGCACGTCCCAGAAATCGCAACCTGGGATCCCAGGATCACAAGCTTTTTCTGATGAGTCTCCATCCATGTCCCTCACACCTCGAAAACAGAGCCTGGCCACATTCAGCTAATTGGGGCACAGTGTCCTCTCCTTTCCTCGGGCCCAAGACCTGCCACTCTGGAGGTGACTCCGTGGCTCAGAAGCAGCATGGGCAGCAAATGGCCTGGATGAGACCCTCAATAGCAGGCCTTCCCATCTCAGGAGGCCACCCTTCCCAACACTTGCTTACAGAGAAGGGGGCTCTTCCAGCCACAGGGAAGGAGTGACTTCCAACAGGATGTGGACTGCCCCTTCAGACCAAAGCCCACAAGTCCAAGGGCCAGACTGTAGTACCACCATGTGCTGGCCAGAGCTCACCCTTGACCTAACCCCAGGGAAACAGCACCACTCCCCTCCAGGCTCGGAGACGCCCATGGGATGGCCCACTGATCAACAGGGTCGGTCCCAATCAGGGCCATGCATCAGGCACAATGCTTGCATCTCTGCAGCTCACCTCTACGGGCCCTATCACCCACCTTTCTCCAGGGATGGCGAGCTCTTGTATAACCGCCATGGTGCCCCCCGTCATATGGCCAGGGCAGTAGTCCAGTCCAGACCCAAGCACTAAGACTCAGCAAGGAGCTGCCCTGGGTGGAATTGAAGGGACACTTTCCTGTCTGGACCACCATCACCCCTGCAGGGCTTCAGGGAAGGCATCCTCCTTGGGTCCTGTTCCCCAGGAAGCTGCCCTTGTGGAGAACTCATCCCTCCCAAGTGGGGATTCAGGTTGACTCCCTGAGGAAACCCTTCTTTCCCGAAGGCTGACCCTTGGTGACCCCACGCAGCCTGGCTCACAGCCCATGACTCCAGCAGAATGCACTCACCTATGCAGTCAATGCCATCGGGCCCTCCTGGGCGGAAGAGCTCACTGAAAGACACAAGGGGAGAACGGGGCTCAGGGAGAAGCCACCAATGTGACCTGCCCCAGGAAACTGTAGTGCCAACACCAAGCCCGCACAGGGAGCCTCGGCTGCCTCACGGAGGAGCACAGACACAGGGTTGGGCCCCCCAGATGCCCTTCAGGGTTTCCAAGTACCCAGTCCAAAATACAGTAACTATGCCAGGGGACCTTGGGATCCCAGCATCCTCCTCCTAAATTCTCGCCTAGGCTGGGCCTCAGCGTAATCCTATTGAGCATGATTTTTAAGTCATCATCTCTCTTCAGGACGATGTAAGGTTCTCATCATCGACCCAACCCAAGGCACCACCCTCCCCACACAGGCATCCAGTGGGACCCGGATGGGCTCACCACAAGTCAGTGCAGGAGACCAGGGTGCCAAGAAGGACCCAATCTTCAGGATGCTAGGGACTGGACACCTGGCTGACACAGACACTGGCCTGGGGCCATCAGGCTCAATGCAAGTCTTCCTCCCAGGTGACCATCTGGAGGGACAGAGGAAAGGTGTCCAAACAGAACCTCATGCATCCATGCAGGAAAGGGGGCAGGGGCTGCTGGCTCACACTGAACCACGGAAAGACAGGGCTGGCTAGTCACTGGGATCAGGCAAGAGGCCCAGGCTACACCCTATGGCAGGCCCCTGGAGCACCTTCACTGCCCACACCAGCTTCCCTGCACTTCCTGGGCCACACTGCCACTCCTGGGTGGGGCCAGGACTACCAACCAGCTCAGGCCAATCAAGGATGCTGGCCCTGAAGCCAGGCGCCGCTGCAGACCCGCTGACGCACAGCCTGCCCCTGTGCCAGGAAGATGCCTGCTCAGGCTCCCTCTCCAGGCACTCATCGGAAATCACAAGCTGGGGCCCCCCCTCACGTAACCTGGGCAGTCCTCCAGGCCAGACCCTAGCACCGAGTATCAGCTAGGAGCTGCCCTGCATGCAACTAATGGAATCCTTTCCTGCCTGGACCACGGTCACCCCTGCAGGGCTTCAGAGAAGGTATCCTCCCTGGGTCAGATTCCCAAGGAGGTGGCCCTGCTGGAGAACCAATCCCTCCCCAGTGGGGATTTGGGTTTTCTCCCTGAGGAAACCCTCCTGTCCTGAAGGCTGACCCTCAGTGACCCCACGTGGCCTGGCTCATGGCCCATGAGCCCACAGGATCCACTCACCTATGCTCCTCAAGGCCAGAGGCCCTCCTAGGCAGAAGAGCTCACTGAAAGACACAAGGGGAGAACTAGGGCTCAGGGAGGAGTCACCAATGTGCCCTCCCCCGTGGAACCAGTGCACCAACACCAAGCCCGCACAGGGAAACTGGGCTGCCTCACAGACAAGCGCAGACAGGGTTTGGCCCCCTGCAAATGCCCTTCAGGGCCTTCAGGTCTCTAGCCCAAAATACAGTGGCCCTGCTGGGGATCCCAGCATCCTCTTCCAGAATTCTCCTCTAGGCTGGGCCTCAGCGTAATCCTATTGAGCATGATTTTTAAGTCATCACCTCTCTTCAAGACAATATAAGGTTCTCATCATCGACCCAACCCAGGGCACCGCCCCCGCAACATGCATCCAGCAGGACCCAGATATGCTCACCACAGCTCAGTGCAGGAGACCAGGACACCAGGAACGGCCAAGTTTCAGTGCACTGGGGGCTGGGCACCTGGCTGATGGACACTGGCCCGGGGACAGCGGGCCCAAGGCAAGTCTTCCTCCAGGCTCACTGTCTTGGGGGACAGGAGGACATGTGTTTAAACAGGTCCTCATGCCTCCATAGCGGGAAGGCAGTGGGGGATGACGGCTCATGCATGCTATCCCTCCACAGACCCATGTGATGGGAATACTGACCTATCACAGACTGGGGGAGCCTTGGTCTTCCCCATCACCGAACCCTAGAAGGACAGGGCAGATGGGTCACTGGGCTCACGGCAGGACACCCAGGCTGAGCTCCTTTGCAGGTCCCATGAACACCTCCACTACTCATGCTGGCTCCCCTGCAGGACAACACCTGGGCCACTCTGAGATCACTGGGCACAGGCCAGAGCAACCAACCAGTTCATGGCCAACCAAGAAGGCTGTCCCGGAAGCCACATGTCGCTGAAGACCTGGCAGTCGCAAAGCCTGTGCCTTGGTGTGGAGGGCACCTGCCAGGGTTCTCTCCAAGTGTGCACCAGAAATCGCAAGCTGGGTCCCCGGGCCACGTGCATTCTCTGGTGGGTCCCCATCCATGCCCTACACACCTCCCAAACACAGAATCGAACCACACTCGGCCAATCAGGGGACATATGGTGTCTTCTCCTTTCCTTGGGGCCAAGACCCAGCCACCTGGAGGTGTGTCCATGGCTCAGAAGAAGCCTGGGTGGCAAATTCCCAGGAAAGGACCCTCAACAGTGGGCATTCCCACCTAAGGATACCACCCTTCCCACTAGTCACCCATGGTGAAAGGGTGATTGCCAGTGGAACACAAGCTGGCCCCTTTGCCCAAAGCCAATGAGTCCCAGGGCCGTCCTGCAGCACTACCTGGTGCCAGCCAGAGCTCAGCCTTGACCCAACTCTCTTGAAGCTGCGTCACCCCTCACTAGGCTCAAAGAGGAACCACTGGATGGTCCATGACTCAAAAGCTTGGTCCCATTCAGGGCCATGGGTGGGGCCTGATCTTTAAATCTCCAAAGGCCTGACCCCATGGGCCTGATCTTTCACCCATCTCTGGGGAAGGAGAGCTCCTGTGTGACCCCTGTGGTGCCCTGGACCTCCTATGGACCCCCTTATGTGGCCTGGGCAGTCCTGAGGCCAGACCTGTGCAGAGTGTCAGCTGGGCGCTGCCGTGGGTGGGCTTGAAGGAACCCTTTGCTTCCTGGACCATCACTGCTGTAGGGCTTCAGAGAAGATATCCTCCTTGGGTCAGACTACCAAGGACACCACCCACCTGGAGAACCTATCCCTCCCCAGTAGGGATTCAGGTTGGCTCCCTGAAGAAACCCTCCTGTTCCTGTGGCTGACTGTCAGCAATCCCACGCGGCCTGGATCATGGCCCATGACCCCAGCAGGATCCACTCACCTAAGCTGGTCAATGCCAGGACCACCGGGCAGAAGAGTGCACTGAAAGACATAGGGGAGAATGGGATCAGGGAGGAGCCACCCATGTGCCCCACCCCTAGAGAACCAGAGTCCCAACATATGCCCACAGAGGGAGCCTGGGCTGCCTCATGGAGGAGCGCAGAGACACGCTTGGACCCCTTCCAGAAGCCCTTCAGGGCCTCCAGATTTACAGCCCAAAATACAGTGGCCCTGTCAGGAACCTCGGGATCCCAGTGTCCTCTTCCAAAAGTCTCACATAGGTTGGGCCTCAGCGTAATCCTATTGAGCATGATTTTTAAGTCATCACTTCTCTTCAGGACAATATAAGGTTCTCATCATCGACCCAACCCAAGGAACCGCCCTCCCCGCCATGTAACCAGCAGGACCCGGATATGCTCACCACAGCCCAGTGCAGGAGACCAGGGCGCTGGGAAGGGCCCGAGCTTCAGCTCACCGGGGAATGACACCTGGCTGATGGCCACCGGCCCAGGGACATTGGGCCCAACGCGTCTTCCTCCGCGGTCACCATCTGGGGGGACAGGAGGAGGACAGGTGTCCAAACAGAACCTCAGCCTCCATGCAACGAAGGCGATGGGGTACGTCGGCTCAGGCATGCTCTCCCTCCGCGGACCCCTGTGATGGGAACGCTGACCCGTCACGAACGCGGGGAGCCCTCGGCCCTCCCCGCAACCCAACCCTGGAAGGACAGGGCAGGCGGGTCACTGGGCTCACGGAGGATGCGCGGGCTGTGCCCCACTGCGGGCCCCGCGAGCACTTCCGCTGCCCACGCCGGCTCCTCCGCGCCACTCCGGGACCACTCGGCACAGGCTAGGGCCACCAGCCACGTCATGGCCCACCCAGGAGGCTGGCCGGGAAACCACTCGCCGCTGCAGACCTTGCAGTAGCACAGCCTGCCCCTGGGCCTGACCGGCGCCCTCCCAGCCATCCTCTCCAGGCGCGCACCGGAAACTCCTGCGTTGGGACCGGAAGCCACGTGATGCGGTGGGTCCGCATCCACACCTCACACCGATGTTGAACTCGTATAATTTGGCCTCAAGCTCTTATTTTTCGACAGAGTGTGTGAATAATTTAATATCTTGCATCTTTTTACTTTTGAAGTGTTTGGAATTCCACATTTTTCATATATATGGATTCATATTTTGTAACTTCTTACTTTATTATTGGCACATGTCTTCGTTTGTATACAACTGCTCCTGTATGTTTTCTAATGTAAGATGTATTTTCTTTTTTGGCAGTTTTTCCATTTATATTACCATTGTCAAAATGAACCTTGAATTCTCCCAGTGTTTTTGACCGTTTTATGCCTTTGCTCATCTTACCCATTCTACGTATTAAAAAAAATTTTTTTAGAAGATTTTTAATGGGTGTACATACTAAACCATGCCACTTTTTAACATATTCTCTCTATAATTATAGTTACCTTTCAGCAGGATTTTGCATGGGCTATTTGTATGTGAGATATTCTAAACTTATATATCATAATGGACAATAATCTCAGTATCTAGAATGCAGTTATGAGCCCACTCTGTACTATTATTTCCCTGCATCTTCATTGTGTTTTTTGCTTTTACTCTCATTAGACTGAAAATGAGGAGTTCACATGTTTTTACACACATGAAATTCATGCGTTCATCAACATAATCAGTTCTGTGTTTAGCTGAAATAAGAAGTTCCTCAGTTTCATATTTGAATTTTGTTGGTAGAGTCTGAAACTTTCAAAATTCTTTCAGAAACCCTAAATCGATTACACTTAGAATACCATTTATATTACAGCGATGTTGGTCTTGTCTTGTATAGAGACCTTACTTTTTTGTATAGACCTTTCTTTTTGTCATATCTTATTTAGATATTGATTCTAGCATGTTTACATCTTTCTGCAAATTGTCCAAGGCCCTAGACAATCGTAGCTATATATTTTTTGCAATAGAATTTTATTACCAGATGTCCAATTCCAAATGCTTGTCCAATTCCATTTTTGTTTTTCTTTATTGTCACATCTCGTTTAGATTTTTATTCTATCATGTTTACATCTTTCTGCAAATTGTCCAAGGCACTAAGTTTATCAGTAATTGTGTCTGTATCAGAAGAGTTTGCAATTGTAGTTCCAGTTTTTATTTCCCCTAATGCTGTATTTAATAATCTCTGGCCAGGCATGGGGGCTCATGCCTGCAAACCCAGTGCTTCGGAAGGCCAAGGCTGAAGGATCACTTGAGGCCAGAAGTTCGAAACCAACCTGAGCAAGACCCTGACAGTACAAAAAAGAAAAAAAAAATAGGCAAGCAAGAAAAAAAAATTAGGCAGAATTGTGAATTATATCAACATCAGGTAATAATATTTTGTGATAGTATAACATCAAGTGGAGCTGTCACTCCATAACACCCCATGTCAATATTCGGGTTGACCACATTAGTATACCTGACCTCCTTGGTGATGAATGTTTCCTAGTTCAGTGGTCCATTTGAAACTGTCATAGCGCTGATTCATATTTGAAGATTCTTTATTACCTCCACATGAGAATTCTCCTTCATCATATAATGGGGTTAGAAATTGTTAAAAATTGAGAATAATTTTAGTAGTCTGTTTTGCTACATGCTTTGTATTTTGAGGCTTAGTTTTCATTATTGTTTTGGGTGCTTTTCCCCCCAATTTACGCCAAGCATATAATCAATAGATGGGGCTTGGTAGCCTAAAGCTGTAATTTAAATTTTTACTGAATAGCTCAATATATTTCTTTTGAAGATCCATGAATTATATAACACATTATAAACTATGTAAACAAAAAAATACATACTTCAGTGAAATTAGTTTTATTATCTCAGTTTTCAGAAATTTCAGTCTTCAATGCCAAATTTCAGCTCTTTTACCGATAATATGATCAACCTTTTTATACATCATTTAATCTCTACATAGACAGTAGTATGTTCAATACCTAATTGTTTGAGTAGGTACAATCTTGTAGTTCAGTACCAGCAAGTATACATTGTAGTTGTTGAATAACCAGTGGTTGTGCACTCATGCAAATGAAGGCTTCTGAAAATTCTTTAGCTATATATTTTTTGCAATAGATTTTATTACCAGATGTCCAATTCCAAATGCTTGTCCAATTCCATTTTTGTTTTTATTGTCACATCTTGTTTAGATTTTTATTCTATCATGTTTACATCTTTCTGCAAATTGTCCAAGGCACTAAGTTTATCGGTAATTGTTTCTGTATCAGAAGAGTTTGCAATTGTAGTTCCAGTTTTATTCCCCCAATACTGTATTTAATAATCTCTGGCCAGGCGTGGGGGCTCATGCCTGCAAACCCAGTGCTTCAGAAGGCCGAGGCAGGAGGATCACTTGAGGCCAGAATTTCGAAAACAGCCTGAGCAAGACCCTGACAATACAAAAAAGAAAAAAAAATAGGCAGGTGTGGTGGCATGTCCCTGTAGTCCCAGCTACTCAGGAGGCTGAGACGGGAGAATCCCTTGAGCCCAGGAGTTAGAGGCGATAGAGAGCTATGATTGTGCCACTGTACTCCAGTGTAGGCAACAAAGCAAGACCTCATCTATTAAAAAATAAATCTCTTTTAGTGTGATCATAGCACCATTTTAGTCCCTGTGTAAAAGCATAGTGGTAAAGCCTATCATGTATAAGTAGAATTCAGTTTACTCACACTAGCTATTGTAATATTAAATGATAGAGACCATTTAATTATCCTCAAGTTCATAAGTATGGAGACTGGAGACTGCCAGGTTCTAAACAGGGTAAGCTCATTTTTAGGGGATATGTTTTGGGGGTTTTGAAGAAACTAATCCTCATGATTTGGGCTTGGAGATTTCCTCCGCATCTGTGCATCTATCTGAGCTCGATTAAACTGGACCCCCATGGCTATTTAAGATACAGAGTTGGGCTGGGAATAGTGGCTCATGTGTGTAAGCCCAGCAATTTGGGAGGCTGCGGCAGGCGGACCACCTGAGGTGGAGAGTTGGAGACCAGCTGGACCAACATGGAGAAACCCCATCTCTAATAAAAATGTAAAATTAGCTGGGTGTGGTGGCGCACGCCTGTAATCCCAGCTGCTTGGGAGGCTGAGGCAGCAGAATCGCTTGAACCCAGGGAGCAGAGGTTGCGGTGAGCCGAGAAGTATTAATAACAAAATAGTCTTATCTCTCCTGCTGTCTGTCTGTCAGAGAAGTTTTTCTCTTCAGCTTGCATATTATTCAAGGTTTCTATCTAGAGAATTTATCCTTAAGGTCCTAAATGGAAATTATAGCTCACTCAATGGTGGATGTTGGTCTTACATGTGAAGCATGTATCCACTTGGGTTTCTCCTTCATCTTGATAGCACTGTGAATTCTCAACCACACCTGATAGGGTTCTGTCCAATGTGGTCACAGTCTGTCATCAGAACACTTTGATATAGATTGAGTCTCCTGTTCAATATCAATGACACCCTTCCCCAGGGGGCTTTTCCAGCATCTGGCCACATGTTGGCAAGGTGAGCCCAGGGAAACCCACAAATTCTTTAAGTATCATATATGGTCATGAGGGTTTTCCACTGTATCAGAGAATGGGTTAGGCTTAAGGCCAAGATTCGCAGACTTTCCAAACTCAAAGGAAGAAGTGTTGTGCTTGCTAGAGGGATTTAATTATGAAACTGGTGGTAAGGTTTTATATAACTTAGCTAAATAATTCTTTAGGGTATGTGTTTCATTCACTGCACTTGTTCAGAAGACTGGGGAAAACAGTTAGGTAAATTATTGGTATTTGTAGACTATTACAAAGCTCCCAAATTCCCATAGATATAAAATGATTTCCTTCACTGGATTCCAGATATTCAGGAATTCCAGTGGTTGAGATGATATGATTCAGTAAGAGCTTGATCACTCTTTGAGCATCTGCTTTAGCCTATCCAGACACCAATACATGACACTGGTAAAAAATATTTAATATCTTCTAAAGGTGGAAGTTCTATAAAGTTCTTGTGCCAGCAGATCCTAAGTATCATTGTCCTCAGTAGGCTTTAGGTAAGTAAAGAATTTTTCTGACAAAGAGCATATCTTCATATTATTTCCTGAATTATATGATCCTATCACAAAGATTTCAAGTTGTCAGTATATTCATTTTGCTTGAATAAACTTGGTGGTGGCATGAAAAAGCCACTCAATCATATGACAGTTGGAATAAAGGAAAAATTTCATTATGCAATTCTCATTTTCCTATGGTGTTCTTCTTAGCTCTTCTTCATTTCTAATTTCCTAATTCTTCGAGAGTTGGCTATTTTTTAAATTATGAACAGGAGGTTTTGGATGGAAGTGTGATAGAGGTGATTTCCCTGGTCTAAGCCTTAGAAGCCCTTCACAGCTAGATCTGCAAATTAATTTCTTTTTAAATAGTTAATCTTATTTTCCAGTGTGAGCTCTATAATAAATTACATAAATCTGTTAGAGAAGTTTGAAATGACTCTATTAAATCAGAAATTAGTTTCTAATGTAATATTTTAGTACCTACTGATGTTAGTATCTGTTCTTCCAAAGTTGGCTAGTCATACAACACATCACAAACATATAATTGTTATCATTATAGATATCTGCTTTACAACTGGTGGCTAATTTAACAGGTAGTATAATAACTACAATTCTGCCACTTGGACTGATTTTATGTTTCAAAAAACAGAAGCCTGTAAGCTTCTTGAAGGCTGATTACCGTAGAAGATGCTTTTATATTCACTTGTGGGTCTTTCACACAGAATACATCAATGAATATTCAGTCAGCACTGAGAATAGGAATATTAGATAAATCAGACCACGCTCCAGTGTCTTCCTCAATGACTCTGAGAGAGCCATGTTCAACTTAAGTCTGTCAAGATCTGGCCACAGAGTAGCTGTCAAAAGGTTACACCTGCCTAAGATAGCATTAGGATTGGACAGTAAGATTTGTTCTTAGCTCATTTGACAGCACACTGACAAGTGTTATGTCTTATGAACTTGTAAAAGAGCAGTAATGACATGAAGTACATGTAAATAAATTTCTCAGAGTCAAGGACTGAATGAGCCTTTTCAATCAGAGATTGCTACTGTACCTTGTAAATATCATGGTATTTCCAGAGCAACAAAATACAAGAACACAGGAAAGTAAGCAGTGTGCCTATAATCAAGGCCTAATTTTGGAGTAACCCTTAATCTCAAGACAGAAAAGGTAGAATCACTTATCAAGGTTAAAAACTAATACAAGTGAAGACATAGCAGCTATTTTAAGGGTGTAAAAGACTTCTTCAGTCTTATTTCGACTATAATAAAAAGTTCTAGTGATGTTTCATGTAACATCTCAGTGAGAGGCTTAGCCTTTTCATAAAAGGCAGACATCCACAATCAGTCCTCAATATTGGCAAAGTTTTTTTTTTTAAGTATGTTGTTTCATTTGTATATTAGGTTGACTTTAGGATACAACCGCCTTTCATCTACCAAGAACACAAATCCCAAATATTTTACTTCAGTTCGATAATATTGCAACTTATCTAGTGAGTTTTACCTCCTGGGAGTCTAAAAAAATTTAGTAAATCTAAAATGTCTTTTTTACTAGCATTTAAAGTATTAGCAGCCATCAATAATAATTAGAATGGAATCCCAACCTGAGGAAAATTCTTTATATTTTATTATAAATGCCCAGAGAATAGAGTAGGTGACTCTCTGAATTCCAGGAAGATCCATTGCCACAAATATTGAAAGCCCCCTGCTCCACAGGTAAACTCAAACAGGAACCTCAACTCCCCAGCTAAAGGTGGAGAACAAAACATTGAACATAAATCTATGACAGAAAAATGCTAACTCAGACACAGACATTAAGACAGTAGCAAGATTGGGAATTACAGGTGTCAGGGGAATCTCAACTTATTTCTCTCAGATCGTGCACAAGTTTATTAACAGTTTGACCTTCCTTTTCAAAATTTCCTAACTTTCTCACAAGCAGTATGGAAGCATTATGAAGTGAATGTGCCTTTTTTTTGCTATGCCTTCGTTTGTTTTTTGTTTATGAGATGGAGTCTTGCTCTGTTATCCAGGCTGGAGTGCAGTGGCACGATCTTGGCTCACTGCAACTTCCACCTCCTGGATTCAAGTGATTCTCCTACCTCAGCCTCCCAAGTAGCTGGGACTACAGGAGCCTGCCACCATGCCTGGCTAATTTTTGTATTTTTAGTAGAGATGAGGTTTTTCCACGCTGGACAAGCTCGTCTCAAACTCCTGACCTCAGTGATCTACCCACTTCGGCTTCCCAAAGTGCTGGGATTATAGGTGTGAGCTACCACTCCCGGACCACTGTGCCCTGTTTTTTTTTTTTATTATTATTATTTTTTTAATTATCTAATTACATTGTATTTGAGGTAAAAATAGAGAAAATGTTTTACACATGCCCAAGGTTTTTCTGTGTTGTAAGTTACAACAATGGTATGGATCTCTTTTATTAAATCATTACCATTTGTTCCTAGGACTCACAGATATGGGTTTATTTTCTGTAACTTGGGGGTGCTTCTCCGGCATTGAGACTGCCACTCTCCTACAGCCATCTTTTGCTTCAGAAAGCACATATTTAGCAATGCAGATACCTTGCATGCTAGAAGCTCCAAAACACTCTATGCAGAGTACAGAAGATCATAGCCCTTTGTAGACACAGCAGAAACCTTCCTAATGGATTATGGGGCATATTAGGAGACAAGGCATATTCTTCCTAGAGAGGACCTATTTGCATGAAAACCTCAGAGGAGAGAGAAGAGGTAGAAGATAGTCCAGAAATAGTTGTATGTAGGTGTTTTCCTAGGTTAGGATAAAACAGAAAGGGTATGTAGCAATTGCAGAATACATTGATCCACTATCCACATGAAGGGTAGAAAAAGATTAAAAAATAGGAGAAAGAAACAGACACATAAGTCTATCCCATTCCCAGTTCTGTTTCCTCATTACATCAGTTTTCCCCATGGTTTGCTCCATTTTCCAATTATTTTCTGTCTGATTTTACAGATTAGGGAAGATCTCCTCAAGAAGGTTTAAAGCCTGTCAGGTTTCATCCCTGCGTCTTTCTCAGTCTTATCCAAGATTCCTTTTCTAATGTGTTGACTTTTTACAAGAGTGACATATTAACTTCCCATTAGCTTGTGCCCTCTTATTTATTGGTGGCCCAAATAAGTGTTTGTTTACTTTGTGAATAATTGTAACTGGGCAGCTAACACTGCAATCTTAAGGGTTTTTTTTCTTTCTCCGTATTTTCTCAAAGTTGGGTTACTGCCACCAATATTTGAGAAACTATCTGTTCCTGCTAGCTACCCACTTTTTCTCTTAGTTGTATTTGAATTCTTGGCAACAAAAATGCCAGAAAAATGAAAAGGATCAAGGATCTATTCTGATCTGTCTGTGAATTTATACCAGTTTAGAAAATGTGTCTGTGAACTACAGTAAAAATCAAAGGAGGGATCACCCAGCTTGTGAGTACAGTATTTAGCTTCTCCCACCTCACATTTTGCAGAAATTTTTCAAGGACTGCTATGAGCAGTCCCTCATATTGGATTCCCAAGGCACTGAATAGCCTTGGAATAGAATTGGACTCCAAGGCCTTGGCCCTCCTCCATGCGAGGGCTCTCATGTGGTCCTTATTGTGTCTGTTCCATTAGTCAATAAAATTCAACTGCAGGCATCACTCCATGAAACATCCAGTGTGCACCCCAATGTGCAGGGTCATAGACTGAAAACACACTGTAGACTGCCTTGGGATATTTTTGTGGATATCCTCAGAGCACTGAAAAATAGCTCTTAAGACAGCGAATGTCAACTGGGAAAAAGGGCATATGGATTCTTAGTATTTTGAGTCTTGGATAAATTCTAACAAGCATGTGAGTTACTGAAATTCCAAAAGGCTAGAGCTAATATTCTTCTTATTGAGATGAAAAATTGATTTGAGATGATACCAACAAATCATAAGATTTCTCAATTTTCAATCAAAGCAAAGCTCAGGTGTAAAATTAAGTTCTTCAAGCCCCCATTTTTGTCATTTAGTAGTCTGACTCCATTTTTTATTGCTTTTCTTCCAAATTACTAGGACAACCATTCACTAATCTGATGCTTTTATTCTATTAGTTTCTTATCTAAATTCCCACTGATGACTTGTTCTTTTCTCTTAATAACTTCCCCTTCCAAAGCTATGTTTTGCATAGCCTAGGACACCCCCACATCTCTTTCTGAGAATGGGTCTCAGCATAATGCTTATGAGCATAATTTTTATGTCATCAAACCTCCTCATGACCAAAACCATGGCACTCCCCATATATACATAGATATATATATTCCTAAAAATTCTAACCAGGGTTGGCATCCTTAAACCCTTCTGTGAAAGTATATTAGAGTTCATACAGATTCAATGTGGCTTTTCATGTGTTCCTGACATAAGAGGCCAGAGTCTTCTTCCTCTGGTGTTATTTATCTAAGGACAGGAGTAGGGCAGTAGATGAAAACTGCATCTCATGGGTTATTCCTAAGAAAGTAAATTAGATATCAGGAAGCTCCTAATTTTATTGAATTTTATATCTATGGGCAAACAAGTATCTGGATCTCAATCTCCTGGGCACAATTGCCAGGTTCCTTGAATATTCATAGTCTCATAAATGTCATAACACATTGCAAACCTTAAATACTATAATAGGGATGAATTTGTCTACTCGCATGTTTAGATCCAAATAAATATTGCACTGTAGAAATTATACTAATGAATCACAAAATTTTCTCAACTTTCAGTCAAAGCAAGCTCAGCTAAAAAGTAAAAATCTTACAAGAATCCCATCACATACATAACTCATGAAGAAGAACCCATGATGATATTCATATTGTCTGAAAGAATAAATCCAAATTCCTTAGAAACAAGTGTTCACTAGAACCAAGTCCTATTTGAGTTTTCTTAGTTATCAAAGTCAAATATCATTCATGTAATGTTGTATATCCTGCCAACCAAATTTACTTCAATATAGTAAAATCACAGGGAAAGAATGAGATATAATTTCTGAAAATTATGACAATGAGCCACTAACATCACGTTAACATAACATAAGGAATTGCTCAATTGGAAGGAAACAGAGATGGATGAAAATAAGTTTCCCCCACGGGACTCATTATCTGAAGCCCATAAATAGAATTTCTGTTTTAATGGAGCTAAGAATATGTGAAATTAGGTAATGTGACATCATAGAGATGATACCAGTAATCATGAGATTTCTCAACTTTCGGTCAAAGCAAAGCTCAAGTATAAAATTAAGTTCTTCTCATAAGGCTCTTATCATCTACATGGGTCGCACATGGAGAAGAATCAGTAACAATATCTATGTCCTTTGAAAGAATGTGTGCACATTTTAAGGTTTACTTATCCTTCAACTCCTCATGGGCACTTTATTTTCTATTTTTGCTATTACATATGGCACCATGATGAGCATTCATGTATGCATATTTTGAGTCAATCATGGATGAATTTTTGTCAACCTGAGAGCATGTTGCCTTCATTCAACTTTAGTGGATACTAAGAGAATTCTAAACAACACATAGCTAGACTTAAATTTTATACAGATGATCCTTGATTTATGATGGAGTTACTTCCTAATAAAACCACTGTAAGTTAAAAATACTGTAAATCAAAAATGCTTTTAGTACATCTAACGTACTGAATATCATAGCTTTGCCTAGCCTACCTTAAATGTGCTCAGAACACTAGCCTACAGTGGGTCAAAATCATGGCAACACAGCACACGATGAAGTATTGGTTGTTTACTGTCATGACTGTATGACTGCTAGGAGCTGTGGCTCACTGCTGCTGCCTAGACTCACAAGAGAGTACTGTACTGCCAGCGGCTAGCCTGGGAAATGAAGAAAAGTCAAAATCCAAGATGTGGTTTCTACTGATTGCATATTGCTTTCACATCATCATAAAGTGGAAAAATTGTAAATCGAACCGTAATAAATTGGGTATTGTCTAGATACACTGGTAGGTATTTATCTAATTGTTTGAATTAATTTTCTCATGGCTAATGACCTTGAATACCTTTTCATAGGCTTATTGGCCATTCGGATAACCTCTTTTGTGAAGTGCCCATTTAAGTGTTTTCTAACTTTTTGACATGTAAAAGTTGTTGTATCTTTTGCATGATGCTTCTTCATTGATTATATACTTCGATAAATAAAAGTTTTAATTTTGATGCAAACTAATTCATCAATGTTTTCCTTTATGCTTAGTGTTAATGGTAGTTTTCACTGTCCCCCAAATTATGACATTCTCCCATGTTATGCTCAAGAAGCTTTATTGTTTTGCCTTTCATAAATAAATGAATATTACATCTATAAATGATTTATTTGTATGGTTTGAAAAGGAATTCACTTTTATTCCATATTGATATCCAGCACTAACTATTGAACAAACCATTCTTTCCTAATCATTCAGGAGTGGCCTTTTTAATCATAAATCAAGTAGTCATGTATCTGTTGATCTGCTTGTGGAGTCTATTTTGTTCCATTAGGCCAGTTTCCTGCCTTTTGTTGGTAACTGTAACCTTACAATAGTAGGCCTTAAATTTTGGCCACATAACACACAAAATTGTCCATCTTCATCAAGACTATCTTGGTTCTTCTTGACTCTTTGTATCATATATAATTCTTGATACTAAATTGAACCTTAAAAAAAACTAATGGGATTCAGATTTAGAATGCTCTTGCATTGGGATCTTTAAGTGAATTTAGGGGAGAATTAACATGTACAGTATACATAATTGAATTTGCCACTATGAATATATGATGTCCCTCCATTTGTAAGGTTTTATTTGCTTCCTTTCCATGGTCTTTCATAATATTTTGTGTAAGTTTTTTCCTATGGAATTGATGTTTCTGATGTTCCTGAAAATGTTATCTTTTAAAAACTTCATTTTTCATTAGTAATTTTACATAGAAATACATTGGATTTTACTTATCTGCTTTTTAACCCAGCAATCTTGCTCAATTAACTTCCTAATTTTAATTGATCATGTTCAAGCTTGTTTCTTGTCTGTAAATAATGATATGTATACCTTTCCATTTCCAATCCCTATTCTTTTTTTCTTTTTCTTTTTCTTTTGACATGGAGTTTTGCTCTTGTTGCTCAGGATGGAGTACATTGGCATGATCTCAGCTCACTGCAACCTCCATCTCCCAGGTTCAAGAGATTCTCTCCTGCCTCAGTCTCCCAAGTTGTTGGGATTACAGGCACCCACCACCACACCCAGCTAATTTTTTGTATATTTATTCGAGACAGAGTTTTGCCACATTGGCCAGGCTGGTCGCAAACTCCTGACCTCAGGTGATCCACCTGCCTCGGCCTCCCAAAGTGCTGGGATTACAGGCATGAGCCACTGCACCCAGCCCTCCAATCCTTATTCTATGACTGTACTCCCCTAGTTAGAACATCCAGTATAGTAATGAATAGAAATAATGAGAAAAAAAAAATCACTCTTTTATTCCCAATTTCATAAAAAAGCTTTCTCTATCTCCATTGCCAATAATTTTACAATTATTTTGTAAATATCCTTTATCACATTAATTTTTTTTCAATTTGTAGTTCCCATAAATTCCTAGTTCCAATAAAGATATTTATAAATAATAGTGTTTATATTTTATCAAATGCTTTTTCTCTTTTGAGATGATCACGCAATTTTTCTCCTCTCTTATATTACTATAGTGAACTACATTGAGTGATTTTTAATTCATTCTTGAAATAAACATTTTATAATAGTTTAGGATCTTTTAAAAAGTGAAGCTGAAACAGACTTCCCAAATACCCTACACCCAGTTTCCCCTCTTGTTAACATCTTGTATTAATATGGTACATTTGTCACACTAAATGAACCAATATCGATAGATGACTATTAACTATATAAAGTCCATTTTATTCAGATTTCCATAGCTGTACCTAATGTACTGTTACTACTCCAGATCTCATATAGGATGCCATATTCCATTTACTTGTCTCATCTATTTAGGCTCTTGGCTGTCACACTTTCTCACGCTTTCCTTTTTGAGCAAAAGTTCATAGTTTTGAGCAAAACTAGTCAAGTATTTTGTAAAGTGTATGTCAAGTGTGATTTGTCTGATGATTTTTCTCATGATAATACTGACCTTATGGGTTTTTAGGAGGAAAACTATAGAGGTAAAGTGCAATTCTTATCATATCACATCATCATATCATTGGTACATACTATCAACATGATTTATCACTACTGATATTAACCTTGATCACCACACAGAGACAGTGCTTGTCAGGTTTCTTCCCTGCACACTCTTCCCTTCCATCTGCCATTGCCACACTGTACTCTTTGAAAGTCACCACTGTGCCTACTGACTTTCTTCCACACTTGACGAGTAAGGAGTTCTATTTCCTCGAAGGCAAAGTATCTATAAAAACCATATGGAATTATTCTGTGCAAAAAAAATATGATCTCCCCAATTGATGTATTCATCCAATTATTTATATCAGTATGGATTCATGACTATTTCATACTTCGGGTTGTAATCCAGTATTATGCTATTTATTTTTTAAAATTTGTTCCAGATTTGATCACTGGAAGCTCTTCTGGTTGGTTCCTGAGTCCCTTTGATGTACTTTCATCAATGTGGGGTTATTGTTTTAGTGCTTCCTTACTCTCTAACACTATAAGATGCTACATGTCCTACCCGGTCCTAGAGTCAGCCATTTTTACAAGGATCCCTGATTTGTTCTACTGGAGAATGGTATTAGAAACTAAGGGCTGGGTTCAAGGTGTGCCCATTGTTACTAGAGTGTCATTGCTTCTAGGCCTTCTCAGTTGACAAAGGGTGCGTACAATAACTATGTAAATACATGCATCTATATTTCTACGTGTAACCATCTGTATATTAAACTAAACATAACTTTATACTGATGTTTCCAACTCTAATCCATTACAACACAAATCATTCTTTTCTTCTGGCTTGCCTGTAACTTTTCATTCCAACAATAAGAAAATGTAACCATCTGCCAACCATTTACTTAATTGCTCAATTCCAATATATGTGTGTATCATGATTTAGAACTGCAAGCTCATACACCTACAGAAAACAACTTTATCAAGTAGACCGCAATGCTTATGTATAGTCACTTTGCCTCTAGTCTTACAGATTCCACTCATTTTCAAAGTTGTTTAAGTCACTACCTTTTCGCCTTAACCTTATTTGTAAGCTTGTTTAATACATTTGCAAAACATCTGGGTTCTTCTGTCAGACACTGTATTCCATCTTGGATCCCTGAAACTTCTAAATTATTTTTTAAAAATCAGTATACATTAAGGTTCACTCTTTGCGCTTTAAAGTTCACTGGATTTTGACAAATGCACACTATCATGTATACACTATGACAGTACCATACAGAATAGATTCACTGTGCTTCATCTATTAAATCCATGCCCCTTTGCCTGAACTGTGGACAACCATTGATATCTACAGTTTTGCCTTGCCCAGAATGTGACAAAAATGAAGAATATTGCATATATTCTTTTCAGATTGGCTTCTTTCACTTAGCAATATGCATTTATGATTTATCCGTGTTTTTGTGTGGCTTGATGGGTTAATCCTTTTTATTGCTTAATAGTATTCTATTGTATGAATGTATCACAATTTGTTTATCCATCCACCTATTGAATGTTATTTTAATTTCAGGTTTGGTCATTATGAATAAAGCAGTAAATTCATGTGCTGGCATTTATGTGGACATCATAAGTTTTCAGATTAGTTGGGTAACCAAGGAGCATAGTGGCTAGATATACGGCAGGACTATGTTTAGCTTTCTAAGAAACTGCCAAACTGTCTTCAAAAGTGGCTGTGCTATTTTGCATTCCCACCACCAATGAATGTTGTAGCAACAGAAGTTGGCATGATCAGGCTTTGGATGGATTTTAGCCATTCTATTACATGTGTAGTACATGTGCAGTATGTGTAGTGTACATGTGTACTGTGTACATGTACATGTGTACCTGTGTAGTGGTATTTTATTATTTAATTTTTATCTCCACACTGACAGAAAATGTTAAGCATCTTCACAGAGATGTATTTATCATTTGCGTTTTTTTTTTTTTAAATTTGGTGTGATGTCTGTTCAGATCTTTTACTTATTTTTTAATTAGGTTGTTTGTTTTCTTATTGATGAGTTTTAAGAGTTCTCTATATAGTTGACTAGAATACCTTTGTTAGATATATGTTTTGAAAATATTTTCCGCCAATCTGTGCCTTATCTTTTAATTAATTTAAGTGCTTTTTGCCAAACAGAACTTATATTTTAAAAGCTTACCATTCTTTTTTCCTTCATGGTCTGTGTCTTTGGTATACCCCATCACAAAATCCAAGATCACATACATTTTCTCTTGTTTCCTTTTAGAATTATTAGTTTTGCATTTCATATTTAGTTCTATAATCTATTTTAATTTTTGTGAAACACCTAAAACCTATGTCTAGGTTCACTTTTTTTGCATATAGACAGCCCCTTGTTGCAGCACTATTAGTTGAAAAGACTATCCTTTACGCATTGGATTCTTTGTTCCCTGTCTCAGGTCAGTTAATTATATTTGTGTGTGTCTATTTCTGGGCTCTCTATTCTGTACTATTAATTTACGTATCTATTATTTTGCCAGTACCACAAAGTCTTGATTACTGCAGCTTCTAGTAAGAGTCTCAAAATCAGGTAGTGTAACGCCTCTGTCTTTGTGCTTCTTCAGTATTGTGTTGGTTATTCTTTGCCAGTAACTACAAAATAGCTTGCTGGGATTTTGAAAAGGATTGCATTGAGTCTATAGATTAAGTTAGGAAGAACTGACAATTTTTACAATATTGAGTCTTCCATGTATGGATACAGAATATATCTGTTCATTAATTTGATCTTCTTTATCAAAGTTTTATAGTTTTCTGCATATAGACATAGATCCTGAACCTCTTTTTTTTTTAAGTTTATATGTAAGGGTTTTATTTGCTTTTGTTATGGTGGTATTATAACTTTTTTCAAATTCCAATTGACAATGGTTTATGAGTAAGCAGTTGATTTTTGTATATCAACTTTATATCCTTTAACTTTGCTGTACTCACCTACTAGCTCCAGGTTTTTCTTTCGTGAATGTTTTGGGAATTTCTCCATGTCATCCCAGTTTTATTTCTTCCATCACAATCTGTATGCCTCATTCCTTTTATTGTCTTATTGCACTAGCTAAGACTTCCAGTTGATGTTGCATAGGATTAAAGGACGTCCTTGCCTTGTTCCTGAAATTAACATACAATGTCTTACCATTTAAGTAAGATATTAGCTGTGGGGTTTTTGTGGATTTTATTCATCAAGTTGAAGAACTTTTTTTGGATTCCTAGATTGCTTGAGATTTTTAAAATCATGAATATTTAATTTTGTGAAATGCTGTTACTTCATCTATTGATATAATCATATATTTTTTCTTCTGTAGGCTATTGATATGGTGTATTACAGTGGCTGAATTTTGAACGTTGAAATAACTTTGCATACCTGGAATAAATTCCATAACGTACATGATGATACTATTTTTTTCTATACATTGTTGAACTCAATTTGATAATATTTTGTCAAGGAGTTTTATGTCAATGTTCATGCGAGATATTGTTCTATAGGTTTCTTTCTTGTAATGTTTTTATCTGGTTATTATGTTAGGTTAATGATGGTTTGAGGTAATGATTTGGGAAGTCTGCCCTCTGTTTCTATTTTCTGGGTGGAGAACTGGTATTGTGTCTTCCTTAGATGTTTGGTAAAAATCACTAGTAAAACTGTCTGGATGGTGCCATTTTGGGGGAAGATTATTAATTATTAATTCAATTTCCTTCATAGCTATATGGCTTTTCAGGTTACATATTTCTCCTTTTGGGGTTTTGGTAGTTTATATTTTCAAGGTATTGGTCCATTTCATTTAAGTCATCAAATTTGGGGGCATATTGTTGTTCTTAGTATGCTGTTATCCTTTTCATGTCCAGGAGATCAATATTGATGTCGCTTCCTTTATTTCTGATATTGGTCATTTGTCTTTTTTCTTTTCTTTGCTTAGCCTGACTAGAAGTTTAGTAATTTTACTGATCTTTTAAATGAATCAACTTTTGGTTTTCTTGGTGTTCCATATTGTTTTCCTGTTTTTAATTTCATTGATTTTTATTCTTTATTTCTTTTATTCTGTTTGCTTAAGGTTTAAAATGTTCTGTATTTTTCTAAGGTAGAAGCACAGATTATTGATCTTTTTTTAATATATGTATTTAATGCTAAAAATTTTTCTTGTAAGCACTGCTTTAGCTGCATCCCACAAATTGTAACCAGTAGTAATGTCAGTTGGACTTAGTTTGAAATAATTTTTAATTTCTTTAATGACTTGTTCTTTGATGTGTCTATTATGTAGAAGCATGTTGTTTAGTTTCCAAATATTTGGAGACTTCCCAGCTATGTCTTCATTTATTTCCAATTTTATTACATTGTGACCTGAGTACTTAGTATGATTTATAATCTTTTAAATTTGTTTTATAGCACATATGATCTATTTTCATGAACATTTCATGTAAGTTTTAGAATAATGTATATTCTTCTGTTGTGGGAGTACTCTTTATGCATCAGTCAAACAAGTTAATTGATAATGTTGTTCAGGTTATCTATATTGTTAGCTATGTCTATGCCAGAGGGATGTTGGAACCTCTGACTATAAAAGTGGATTTATCTATTTCTATTTTCAGTTTTACCAACTTTTACCTCATGTATCTTGACACTGTTAATAGGTGGATAGACATTTAGATCTTCTTGTAGAATTGGCCCTTTCTCACTATATATTGCCACTCTTCATGCCTGGTAACCTTCCTTGTTCTGAATTCTTCTGTGTCTGAAATCAATATAGCTACTCCAGTTGTCTTTTGATTACTGTAAGCATGCTATATCTTTCTCCATCCCTTTACTTTTAAAATATCTAAATCTTTAAAGTAGGTTTCTTGTAGGTATTTAGTTGGGGTACATCCTAATTCATTCTGTAAGTCTGTTTTTCAATGTAGATGATTCACATCTGAAGTAATTATTTATACAGTTGGATCAATATATTTCATGTTTGCAACTGCTTTCTAGTCATTGCATTACTTTAAGACCTATGTTACTGTGTTCTCTACTTTTACTTGATCACGTTACATGATTCCATTTTATCTCTTTATCTTTTATTCTTGTTTAACTGGTTCCTCTAGAATTTATAATATACATTTTTGTTTGTTTTGAGACAGGGTCTTGCTCTATCACCCAGGCTGGAGTGCAGTGGCGTGATCTCAGCTCACTGCAACCTTTGCCTCCTGGGCTCAAGCAGCTCTCTCATCTCAGCCTCCCAAGTAGCTGAACTACAGGTGTGTGCAACCGTGCCTGGTTAATTTTTGTATTCTTAGTTGAGATAGAGTTTTGCTATGTCACACTAGCTACAATATGCATTTTTAACTAATCTAAACTCACCTTTAAATTACACCATACTATTTCATGCATAGTGCTGTGCCTTATAACAGTGTTTCCAATTTTTTCCTCTCTATATTGCTGCCATTCTTTTCACATATCCATATGCCATAATTGACTACCACATTATTACTTTAAGATTTTTTTTTTTTTTTTTTTTCTGATGAGAAGACCAGGATGTTTTTTCTACTTTCTTTCAAGTTTTTCTGTGTTTGTCTTTCTGCAGGTTGAAGCCTGTGGTTTGGTGTCTGTTATTAATTTTGAAAAGTTCTTGGCCATTTTTACTTCAATCATTATGCTCTGTATTTCATTCTTTTAGTATCCCAATTACATCTATGTTGCACCTTTAAAAATTGGTCCAAAATTCTTGGATGTTCTGTCCCATTTTCTTCATTCTTTTTTTTTCCTGTCTCTGCATTTTAGTTTGTAAAATTTCTATTCACCTATCTTCAAGATCACTGATTCTTTCCTAGGTTGTGCTGAATCTACTTATGAGCCTGTTGAAGACATTTTCCATTTATGTTACAGTGTTTTTTATTTCTAGCATTTCCTCTTAGTTCTTTTGCAGGTTCTATCTCTCATAGTTATTTTAAATTTCCTATTACTAATTCCAACATCTGTGTTCTGAGTCTGGTTCTGCTAATTGCTTTCTCTCTTCAGACTGTTTTTTTCTTGTCATAGGATGTGCATCATAATTTTTTGTTGAATTGTATCTGGTACTAAGCACTGGGGTAAATGGGCTTTAGAGTGCTATTTATAGTAATCTGATGAGGAACTGGGCTTTGTTTAATGTTTGCTGTTAATAGAGGCATCAGAAATGCCAGTTTCCTCTAGTGTCTTTGGTTTTTGCTCTTGACTTTGGACTTCCCTAAGGACTCCTCTGAGAGAATTGATGTCTTGCAGCTCTTTTAACTGTAATCCACTATATACTGAATCCTGCTGGTAGGGTGGTAAGACGTAGGGGCCATTGAGTGTTCTATAATCTTTTTAATAACTCTGTGTACCTGTGTCTTGGTGTTGTAACCATCACAAATATTTCTTCAGTGGCAGAACCTCTCCCTCACCTCCACCTGACTTTTATACTCTTTTCCCTGGTTCTTGTGTTTCCAATCTCTTTCCTTGAAGCACTGACCTCTAATGACAATTGGGGATTTTTTATTTCCTGATTGGTCAAACAGGAAAGCTATAAAAGGCTAGAATAAAAGCAATATCCTGCCCCTTATTCCTTTCTGAGATAAGGCTCCAGTAAAATATTTCCCCTGGAGGTTAGGTCTTTGTTATGAAGGATGTGCTGGGTGTATTTCACAGTGATTACTATTCTCTCCATTTCTGAAGCATGAGGGGGATCTTTCTTAAATCTTCACCATGAGAAACTGTTGAGGTTCCTGTAGGTAGAGGCCACAAAATGTGGAGGTCCCCAGGAGTTTCTCCCTTTTACTCTAGTCTACATTCAGCTCAGCTATTCATCTAAATTGCTATTCAAATATTCCTATCAATTTGTGGCTCCAGTGGCTTCTGTTCCATTTAAGCAAATTTCAGCTGTCTCAGTCAGTGTCCCCAGATTTTGGAGTGGCAACTTTCCCTGAAGCCTCAGTTCTCTGATGGGTTCAAGAAAATATATTTTTTTTCAATTTGTCTATCTTGTTATAAAGACAGAAATGATAACTTATAAGTTCCTCACATCAGAGCTGAAACCAGAAGTGTTGAATGATTTTTTTGATGTTAAAAAACCCTTCATTTCTCAAGTAAACCCCAAATGATTATAATGCAGTGACCTTTTAAAAAATATTTCACATAATTTGATTTACTATTATTGTGTTTAGGCTACTTGGACTATATTCATAGTAGCCGTGTTCTATAAATTCCATATTTTACAGTTCATTGTCATGTTTAGTTACTAGAATTCAGCTATCCTGAGAGAATGAAAATTAATTTTTTTCCCTTAAATATTTCTAAAAATTTACTAGTGGAACATTTCAGATGGAGCACTGTCATTTGGAAATATTTTAATTGTGGGTTCATTGTTGTTAAATAGAGTGAGCTCCAAGTTTCTCTGCAAAGAATCAGTATGTCAGTATGTTCAGCTCTCTTATGTTTTGTTCTTCATTTTTAAGGTTTAACTTCCTGGTTCTCTGCATTCCCTTGCCTCATTTCAGTAAACAACTTTCCTGCCAGTTCTAATCCGTAGTTCACATCTGTTCCCCTGGTCACCTGCTTTAACCTGAGTCACCCCTGGCCACCTGCTCTGACCCGAGTCACCTTTAGTTACCTGTTCCATAAGTGTCCTTCCCACTAAACTGCTCACTCAATTACTCTGGCTCATACCCCTGCTCCCTTCAAAATAGCCAATCAGAATTAGCTTAGATTATGCAGTCCAACCCTAGCCAACAGGGGAACGGGACAGCAGTAAGGGCTACCTGTGTCAAGGATAAGAACCCTTTCCTTCCCCTCTTCAGGTGTGCTCTTGCTGTAGTCCATCAGTGAGATGCACCTTTCTATTGAAGTAAATTGCCTTGCTGAGAAAATTATTTGTCTGAGTGCTAGCTGTTCTTTTCAGTACCAAGGAACAAACATTTGTTTCTAACAAGTGTGTTTAACAGATATAAGCCCATATTTTAGATTTCTTTTTGTCGCTTTTTCGTTGGTTGTGTTTTTAAGGGATTTTATCATTTGATTGATATTTTTTAAATGACTGGCAAAAAATTACTCTTCAAGTGTTCTTTATAGTCTTAAAATTTTAAATAAGGAAAAAGTTGCAATCACCTACAAAGGCACATAGAGTACCTAGATTATCAGGTATACTGTTCTGTGTTCAGACTTATGATCTGTGCTTTGGTCGTGAGAATGAAAAATACCACCCTTGCTTAAAGGTATTATCACATGTAAAAAAGAAGCTGAAAATCCTATTCTCCCCTAAGGATATCCTCACCCCATACTCAGGAAGCTGCAAAATTGGTCAAAATGAATTTTCAGTTAAATGTCCACATCAGCAAGCACCACTTGAACTGGTCTGCTCTCTAATCCTTCCAGTCACTTCTACTTGGCTTTGATCAAGTCAACCCCATCTGACCAACTCAATTTTGCTTCCATCTAATCCAGCTACTGTTTATTATAAATTTAACCTAAATGCCACCCTTCCTTAAACTTCTTATAATTTTGCCTTTCTCTTTGAAAAGCAAGAAGCTGAAATTTCTCTTGCAGTTTCTTTCTTACCAGAGCAATTCTTTTGAAGTATAAACTTTTACTTCAAAGAATTGGAAGGCAATTTAGTGCTTTCTTTTCAAGTTTAAGTCAGTTTTTACTTCCTTCAAAGTCAGAGAATTGGTATTGGGGCAGTAAAAGACATAGACAAAAATCTCTACAGTCAGCATGTTTACATTCTAGGGCAAGAAGATGGACAATCATTTAAAATATTAAGTAATATTTTATATTGCATGATCAGTGTTGAAAACAGTGAAAAGCGGTAAAGAGCAACACTGTGGTGATACTGATACTTAGAGAAGTGTACCAGGTTAGCCTAGCTGACAACTGACCATGATGGAGAGTAAGCAGAGAGAGAGAAACGGTGGGAAAGTGCTTGAGACCAAGAGAGAACCCAGTGCAGAAGCTGGCCCAGTGGTTCAAGGAACAACAAGTAGCAGCTAAGAGGTAAGAGGTGACCGAAAGTGGGCTTGACCAGGTCCAGTTCTGTGGGCCATTCTATGGACGTTTAACATAAACAACATGTAAACTATTGAAGGATTTGCAGAGGGTAAAGTTAAGTGACACTGTGAGAAACAAAATCATGTATATTTTCACGGCTAATGGTGTACAGTTTAAATGTTCCACTATTTTCACTGGCATAACTTAACTATTCCAGTAAATTCGTGTTCAGCAAAATAAAAGTTGTGAATAATATAATTATTTCTTAGAAGATCCTTAAAAACTTATTAACTCATCAATAGAAAACAAAAAAACAATGGCTTACATTCCAAAAGCTTTTGAATCCCTCACCTCCAAATCTTCACTATGCTGGGTACACCAACTGTAAACTCTTTTATCATCATCCTTACCAAATCCTAATCAAGCCTGGGCATTTAAAGACCCATCTTAAATAAGTCTTTGAAGTCTCATAAATATTCTAACATTGTCCTGGCTTGTCCATAATGTTATTAATATCTACTGGGGGATTGCTTCCTCTTACCACATTAAGAATAACTCAGCTTTGCCTTATCAAAATATTCTTCAGGTTGTATTTCCAAGAATTCAGCATTGAACAATCTTGGAAATCTCACCAAGATCCATAAAGACTTAAGCCTCTTTGCAGTGTAGACACAAGAACCCTAATTCAGAGATAGTCCTCCTCAGATATCCTTTTAACTTCCTGGTCAGGACTATCTCTTAGTGCAACAGTGAATTAAGTAAATCAAATTGGACTGAGCTCCGACATAGTTTCACTGCACTCCCAATATACTGATATTATTTTGTCTCCTAAGAGTAAGGAATTCTTTTCAGGAACACTTTGATGATATAATCAGACTTGAAAAAAAATTATCTTTGGTGAAACTGCCTTATTACTAGTAATGCTACTGTCCATCTTTGTCTTTGCCACTTCATGTGTATATACAAAGATTGTGCATAGGGAGGCGAGTGAGAGAGACTCAGGTAAGTGCATCTCTCAAGCCAGCCCCAGGGATGGAGAGGTTTGTAAGACTTCTCCTCAGACTGCTGTCCTTTGGAGAAATTTTTCCCTAGGTCCTTATCAAAACCTGTAACAATTTTCCTCAGTCTTGTCTTGACCATTAGTCTGGTTCTAAGAGAAATCTTCTCTTAATATCTTTTTTTTTTTTTCTGGAGACAGTTTCACTTTGTCACCAGGCACCAGGCTGGAGTGCAGTGGCACAACCTCGGCTTACTGCAACCTCCGCCTCCCAGGTTCAAGCAATTCTCCTGCCTCAGCCTCCCGAGTAGCTGGGACTACAGGCGCGCGCCACCACTCCCAGCTAATTTTTGTATTTTTAGTAGAGACGGTTTCACCATGTTGGCCAGGATGGTGTCGATCTCTTGACCTCGTGATCCACCTGCCTCGGCCTCCCAAAGTGCTGGGATTACAGGTGTGAGCCACCACGCCCGGCCTCCTCTTAATATCTTGCATACCCTCAAGAAACTCCAAATTTCTTCAGTTCGAAAATTAGACAATGTGGAAATGAGGTTGAGAGATCCAAGGGATCACAGCAACATTTTTGTCTGAGTTTTACCACATTTTCATGGGTATGCCTCAGTCTCATTCTAATTCCAAACACCCTCTGGACTTCTTCCATATGTTTATAATATAACCCACATTCATATACTTCTTTAAATGGCATAATTTCAACGCAGATAATTTACAATGATAGCAGCCACTTTGGGGGAAGGTTTTATATGAACAAAATTATTTAAGAGGTGTATTAGAATAAAAAGAGATGAACATTTGAAACATCCAATGGTATATATTTTTTAATTAATCTGAGAAGCATACGAAAGCGATTCAAATTCCAAAATTGTTTTCTTATAAAATTAGTTTCATAAGAAAGTCAAAAGAAAGCCAAGGCAAAGGGAAAAAAATGAAACTTTCTCTCTCGTTTAGATAACAACAAATCATATCTCAAACCAAAGAGACTTTACCCTACCATTCCTCTCTCCCCGACCTCTCCCTCTGAACAATTGTTCTTCTCTCTCAGCCAGCCAGAAAACCCCAGAGCTCAATGACCTCTTCATGTTAAACTCCCCTCACAACAGAGAAACATCTGTGGTTGATTTTAAGCCATTTAATTCTGAGATGAGAGACTCTGTCAAAGGCTTTTCAAAGCACAAGTAGAGTAGAGAAAAACTTGCAGAGGATTATAAAACATCTTTAGGAAATTAGAATCCAGGGCTCCCAGATTTATACCAAGGAGTTCATATTTTAATGAACACCACAGATGCAAAAAAGTACATGAAAAAGGCAAAACGGGTCAGTCTCAGCGGTGCCACAAAAGACCACAGGGGCCAGGCACGGTGGCTCACGCCTGTAATCCTAGCACTTCGGGAGGCCGAGGTGGGTGGATCACCTGAGGTCAGGAGTTCAAGACCAGCCTGGCCAACATGATGAAACCCCATCTTTAAAAAAAAAAAAAAAAATACCACAGGAAACCCAAGAGTTTCAAATTTTATAGGAAAAAAAGAATTTCAAAAAACTGAAAATACTGGACAACGTTTTTTGGAGGCTACCCGTAAAATCTTCCCTGTTAAAACAGATTGTTTTATAATCCAGTCTTGCAAACCAAGAAAGGATGTGTCCATTGGAGAAATCAGAGATAGGTTCTTAAAACCCTTAGGAAGGATCCAGAATAGACCTTGGAGCAGGTATGAACCCAGACATGTCTTTCCTCGTTTTGCAAAAATGAACTGAAGCCAAAAAAACAGGATTTAATATGCAAGAAAAAACTAGAATGAGCAATATTATTCCCATTATCAGATCTCTGACACCTCACTAAACATTTTGAAATGTATATTTACAAAAATAAAAGTAGAGATAAAATTACATACTCCTATCACAGACATTAAACCCAGAATAATAAAGTCTCTTGATAAAGACACGGGTAAGCAGTAAGGAAATTGGAATTACTTGTTTTGCATTAGCTCAGAATCAAAAGGCAAAACATGAAATAAGTGATAAACCAAGGTGCTTCCAGGATATCAAGCACAAAACCTTCCATCTTTAAAGTCAAAAAGAAAACTTTCTCTAAATATTAAATGACAGCTCTGCAAATTTTTTAACTGATATGGGTGCTAAGTATCAACCTTAAACCTCATCCCTACTAGGAAACCTGTTCATTGAAAAATAATAAACTACTCACATGGTAGGTTTCTGCAATAATTATCAAATATTATTTATGTTCCAGCCCATGACAGTCACTCTTGGACTTTAACTGAATTGCATTCTCTTTTTCTCTGTAATACCATATTCACTCACCTGATATGTAGGAAGTTACTGTATGGGTGGAATTGTTAATTAAATGCTATCTGGATGATCTAGACCTTGAGTCTCTGACTCCCCCACTTATAGAAAAGCCACAGATAATTTGGACATTGATTCGCCACTACTTTAAAATCTAAATCCAAAAACAAGGAAGTGCTTGACATTCTTGTGGATAAACCTGGTTAGGGCTCAGATTTATCCACCTAAACTGCTACCCAAACTTGCACAATCTCTTCTAAAACCAAGAGGTTAAAAAGATCTAAAGGACTAAAAATAATAGCCCAAAACTTTCTAACAGCCCTTAGAATTCTTTTACCCTCCATGCCCAAAATCCCTATGGCAGAGACAGAGATTTGTTGAGGACCTCAGAACCATAAATAGAATAATCACTCTCTGTTTATCATATCCCACCCAAACGCCACCTTATTTTCAGTGACGTCCTTCAGGCTGCATACCTTACAGTGGCAGATTTGTGTTCTACTTTTTTGTTTTGGTCCCTTTGTATTAAAATAGTCTATACTTGTTGGTACACCCCTAGGAAAAATCAACAGCATACCTGAACTATATCCCTGGATTTACTTAGATATCTTCCTACCTTTCACAAGGATTTCAAGGACCCTAAAGTTCTCTGTGACTCCACTTTTATCAATAGATAATGTGAATGACCAGTGACTGTGTTCTAAAGATAAGGCAAGCTCTAAGACTTATTCTTCCTATCTACTTTCTTTTAGCTCAGAAAGGTCATACACTTTCCAAAGAGAAGTTAGAATTTTGTCTAAGTTTGCTACCTATGACATAATTTATCCCAAGAAGATGAATCCTTTAGGCCTGATAGATTACAAGCTATTCAAAACTTTTCAGGTTAGTAGCTAAGAGATTATTAAGAGGATTCCTGGGTTTCCTTGGATCCTTATTGCAGAACATTTCTAAATTTTCCAAAATTGCCTATCTCTCTGACTTACCCAGCTTATGGGTAGCCAAAACTCATCCCTGAGAACCTAATTAAGAGAGATTTTTGTCAGTTAAAATTAGCCTTCCCATGACTGCCCACTTTAGGTCTACCTAATTATCACAGAAATCTCTACCAGTTTGCATATGAATGCTGGGGACAAGCTCTTGGTGTTCTGAATGCATTTCATGAGAACCCTCAGGGGCCAGCTCACTGAAGTCCCAATCCTCACCCAGCGGCAATAGCCACAACAGCTAAATTGCTGGAAGCCTCTGCTGGCTTGGTTCAGGTTAGGGTCTCCTTTAAGTTTCATAGTCCTTCATGCTGGATAACCTTTACTGAAAATATACACTATTAAAAATAGATGATATTTTTCAGCACAGAGGCTTAAACTCCTATGAAATATTACTTAACATTAGCACCTCACATCTTTATTACTTACGGCAATACTTTCAAAATCGCTACTTTTTCCACTACCTTAAGAAGAAACTGTGTCCTGTCTAATCTTTGTTCACAAACTATGCCCTAAATGGCTGTATTAGAAATCTTTTTAAAAATCGATATTTCATCTTGTTCTTTGATGTGCTATAGTTTGAGACAAAGGAGTATCAGATGGCATGTGATGTGACACACTTCACCCTTATGACACAATCATTACCAGAGGCAAAATCTGCCAGATGACAGGACTCATTTTGCTCCAAAGATCTGGTCAGTTCGAGTGAGATAGGAGAGTGCTGGTGGCAGATATGCTTTGAATGTAGTTCTTGGTTTTGTTTATGAACAAACAGGTTCTTGATCTCAGCAGGAGCCTCTACTAAAAATGGCCAGCAAATAAAAGAACTTTTGAGTATTCTAAAACTTGCTAAAGATGTGGCTACTATAAAAATAAACAGTAATACAAAAGGGGATACTAGGAAGCCTCAGCATGCAGTCCTCACAAAGATCCTGGTCCTCATAATCAACAGGTTCTTACAGAATGCCAACAATTTGTTCTACTGTTGGCAAAGAGTTACTAAGAGAAATCTGCAGGTACATTGCAAGAGGAAAATCTCTCACATTCTAGGATAGATGCTTAGTAGTGTCAGAGGACCTTAAATGGGAAGTCTCAAAAATTTAATACACAGTTTCTTACCTAAGCAAAGAAAAACTGGCTACTGTACTCAATCATCATTGATGGAGAAATTTTACTAAGATTATTGAGGGTGCATGTGGTATTATTTGTTACCAGTATAATTTTGGTAAGAACACAAAGATGGGGCATGGACAGGAACTTCAGGGCCCCTCTGAACACTCACAGGTTTTGTAAGTACCTTCTACAATGGGTTTTGAGTATGGATTATAATTATTCGCTTATTTGGAGGATAGATTTAAGCCTTGTGTGGAGATTTCCCGCTCGGCCAGAGCAAAATTTGACATGATTTTGTGTTCCCCAACTATACCTCTAGTACAAGTATAAACTATCTTCATTTTACTGAGAATGATAATTAAAGAGCTTTGTACAGCTCTGCCAGTCCACACAGTAACGCTGCTGTCCATGTTACTCTAATCTTCAGGAAATACAGAAAGAATAAACAAAAATTTTAATCTCAAATTAGTAAAACAATCAGACTCTCAAATTCTCATGACCTAATGTTTGCTTTAATGACAATGAGCTCAGCTTCTGGCGTTATCAACTCTTCCCTTTTGAGTTACCAACAGGCCAACCCACGAGTCTAGGAACACCTCCTCTGCTTCTAGACTCTACATTATGGGAAGCTGTCATAGCCAAATACTGCAGGTAACTCAGGCAATTTATCCTGTCTTATTAAGATGTAAATAAGCAGCTTGTTCTCTACGAAATGACCATCACATGATCGAAATTCTGGAGCTTGGTCTCAGGTATCTCCAGGAGCGATACCTGAGAAAGATAGCCCTCCAACCCTGACACAAAGAGCCCTATCAGATACTGTTAGCGACTCATGCCGAAGGAAAATTCCAGGAAGCTGATACTGAGAGTAATGACTTCCAGTCAAAGAGGCTTAAACCATCTTAAATCATTACTGGAGACCTCAAGCTGAGAAATCTTGGGAACTCATTCGAAGTAAGATGGTCTTTGGAAGGAGATGGCTGCTACACAGGATTTTTAGTCCAAGTAGGTGACTGCATGAAATGTAGACAGTTTCCACTCAAGGCCCACAGAACAATACCACATACTGTCATGGTTTAACCTGTATTCTTTTGTTGTTTATTTTCTTACCTATCTGGCTTAAAGCTACATTTACCTATGTTGCTTATAAGGCATAGTTACATTTTAATCACTCCTCTGTATGAGTCCAACACCTCGTTATAATTTATGCTTGCAGTGGTTAAATCATATAACCAAATTGTCCCTTAGGTTTGTACATATTTTCCTTGGTGAGCCACTCAGTTTCATGTTTCTAGTTCCTTGTAATGAATCAGTAACTAGGACTCAACTAGTGTATGACAAGGTAAATATGACAAGATGTTAGAAAATAATGTTCCAAAACAATACTGGATAACTTTTTGTGGGAGTCAGCTTTGGTAACTGAACTTGCAGAGGAATAGAGCATGAAAAAGGACTAGAGAACAGGGTGTGTATTTGTAGGTGGCTTTCACAGATCTTATAAGATGCATGACTTTTCTTTCACCTGAGATCTATTAATGATATCAGTACTATAAAATGTATTGCCTGGTACTAAAACTACTCTTGATGAGTGATACAAAAAACTACAACACTATTTGACAATCTCAGAAGGATATTTTGACTTTAAACTGATCATTGACCAGATCTCAAAAACTGGTATTGGAGGAAGGAGACAAAGGTCTACTGGTTACTATCTACAAATTGGACAGAGACTTCGGGGTGAACTAACATCTGACTTCACTGCAGTCCCTGGCATCACCCAGGGTCCATTTTGACCCCATTAGTTTCTTCTCTTAGAAAAAGAGGTCTTCAGATAACTTTACTCCAGAAGGAGAAAAACCAGGCCTTGATGCAAGAACCCGAACCATAGCCCCCAGGGGAATTCTGGGTGCTTTCTTCTCTCCTTAAGCCTCTTCCATTCATGCTTTTCAAAAGAGTTGGGAAGCCTGGATCTGACCCTGGGCTATTGTATAGCAAATAGCAGGTAAGTTAGGGAACGCCCCTTCTTGACTCAGAGGTTCATGGAATTGTTCAGAATAGAGCAATTTTATAAGGGGAAACATTGTTTTGGGGAAAGAATGTTAAATTTGCATCCCTGCCACATCTCTGGGATCTTTGATAGCCCAAATAAGGACCAGAAAGCAAAGACATAATAAAATAAGGTAATTTGGCTGAGTCCCACATCTCATCTTGTGGGGTCATCGCTGCATGGATGGTATAGATTCTCCTGGTAAAAGCCGTGTGTTCCTGGCTCCTCACTCAGTAGCTGACAACAAACTCTGACCACAATCACCACAGTCCTCTTAGTATTTTTCTGTGTGGATGCCTTCAGGTGTGGATCTCCAGAATCTTAAGTACAGCTGTTTATCCACAAACCCATGAAACAATACAACTTACATTATCTACCCACACAGCTTCCTGCCTTCACTGGTGGATTTTATTATTATTTTGTCTTCATTGATAAAAGCATAGATGCTCTGAAACCCTTGCCCAGGAAGATAAAACTTGCCAATATTTTTGTTCATCCTGGGAACTTCCCGATGACCATCAACTCATCAACAGAACGCTTCAGATCAGTTTATGTCTCGACACTGTAGAATCCCTCATCTCAAAATCCTAACGCTCAATCTCGAACTGCTATGTCATCACCCTCACCCCAACCTAATTCAGCTCCCACATTGAAAGATGCAACTAAAATGAAACTTCAAGATCCCAGATATCTTGATTTTTGTCTCCCACACCCCTAATATGCTGCTCAGACTCTGTTAAGATGGGCTTCCCCTCAGTATAATAACAAAATATTCAGCTTTATCAACAGATACCTCTTGGGAAATATGTTTACTTTTTGGGAGCCAGTATGATACGTGTAACATAAGCCATATTTTTAAAAATGTTTTCTCAGAGTCATAAGTAACATTTATTGAACACATTTAATGTGTCATTGTGCTAAATAAAATGTTTTCCAACAATCTCTCTTAATTTTTGATAATGGCTAGCAGATTCCACCTCTCTCACCCCAGACAACTAGGAAAACATGGTAAATGGGGATTTGAACCCAGGAAATCTATGCCAGCATCAATTTCCTTTAATGAGTATATATTTGTATGTACAAATATATTCTGTTTTTAGCTGGGTGTGGTGGCTAACGCCTGAGGTCAGGAGTTTGAGATCAGCTTGGCCAACATGGTGAAACCTCCTCTCTACCAAAATACAAAAATTAGCTGGGTGTGGTGGCGCATGCCTGTAGTCCCAGCTACTTGGGAGGCTGAGGCAGGAGAAGCACTTGAACCCAGGAGGCGGAGGTTGCAGTGAGCCGAGATCGCACCACTGCCTGCCAGCCTGGGTGACAGAGTGAGACTATGTCTCAAAAAATATCTGTCTGTTTGTCTACCTACCTATCTATCTTCTACTTTCATTATTACAAGGATCCATACTATCATCCTCACAGCTACATCCCCACAGCCTAGAACAGTTCTGCCTCATACTACATGCTCCACATTTTTAGAGTAACTAATTGAACTAAAAACGTATTCTATGCTGGTACACAAAATGGTATCCTATAGCATGGTCTTTGAATGCAGACATTCAGTTAGAATATATACGTATTACTATTTGCCTTGGTTTTCTCATTTTTGAAATAGGGGAAATAATATCTACTTGTAGGTTTTGTGTAAAGGTTATATGTAGAATGATATAAAGCAACAACCATGGAAGCTGGAACATCCTTGGTGCTACACAACAGTATCTATTATTATTATATTGTTTTCACTCCAGTTTTTTTCTTCCTTGCATGTGATTTCACAAAAGGGCACATTCTCTTTAACATTTTAACTTGTCCCTGATTATTTCATAACATAAAGGATGTTCTGTATTTCAATTTTTAAATGTTGAGGTTTCTCAGTGTTTGGAAACTACACACAGAAGTAGACTGGAACCATTTAATGCCTCACACATCTCAGAGTGTGTGAGAAACAAAGCTGTGTTTTTACTGTAATGAGGATTCCACTCAGATGCTGTAGAATTAAGCAGCTCTGCCACTAGGTCAATATATGTCATGAGGTACCTTTCATGATGTCTAAATGTTGGAGTTGCTTCTAAGTCTATGGAAGTGTACCTGCTTAGATGAATACGAGAAAGATGACACTGATACAGTGTGAAGTGTGCAGTACAGCAAGACCACAATAAAGGATAACAACGGGACAGTATCATCGCATGTACTTCTGTGCCTGTCATTCAGTATGGAACACACATCAGCCCTGAATGGGATGGGGTTATATCAATTTAAGCACATACAGTATTGCATAATTTTCATTTATGATGTTAAAAATAGATCCATAATGACTTCAAAAATTAAATCTCATGGTTTCAGCTATGAACTTTCTCCAGATATGAGTCTCTCTTTCGTGGAGGTTATAACTACAAGAACAGCAGGTAGGGAACAAACTGCCCATTTATTCAGTCATTCACAATTTTGGTGACTTATTCAATACACCAACATTGCTGTGACATCTTCTCTACACCAGGTATTGTTATTGTACCAGAAACAAGAACACCTTCCTCCCTCTGGCAGCTTTCATGGGACTCAGCATGGCCAATGGCCAGTGTGAGGCTGGCAAAGCCTCTTTGCTCTCTGGATCATATTTATTTGCATCTCTGATACTCACCTCCTCAAAGAAACTACCTTCATTCTATCATTTGGACTTCACTTATTTGTTCACACTAAAGCTCATGCCAGATTGAAGGAATGAACAGCATGTGTGTGGGGTATGTATATTTCCACTCCTAAATCCATATATAACTTTATATATGTGTGTATTTCCACTCCTAAATCCATATATAACTTTGTATGTGTATTTCCACTCCTAAATCCATATATAATTTTATATATATATGTGTATTTCCCCTCCTAAATCCATATATCTTTGTGTATTTTTCCATTCCTAAATCCAAATATAACTTTATATATATATATTTCCAGTCCTAAATCCATACATAACTTTATATGTGTGTGTCCACTCGTAAATCCACATATAACTCTGCGTGTGTGCGTATTTCCACTCCTAAATCTATATAACTTTATATATATTTCCACTCCTGAATCCATATGTAACTTTATATGTGTATTTCCACTCCTTAATCCACATATAACTTTATATATGTATTTCCACTCCTAAATCCATATATAACTTTATGTATGTGTGTATTTCCACTCCTAAACCCATATATAACTTTATATATGTGTATTTCTATTCCCAAATTCATATATAACTTTATGTATGTGTGTATTTATTTCCACTCCTAAATTCATATATAACTTTATATATGTGTGTATACAGCCATCCCTTAGAGTATAAGGATTAGTTCCAGAGAAACAGCAGGGACAGGATGCAGCCCCCGTGATCCACCAATGACCTCTACTGCAAGCTGGTGAGGGCAGGGGGCCTGTGGTTGGCAAGTACCCCATGCAGAGCATCCATACTTTGTGCCATAAATCTTGCTCAAGGTGCCATCTCACCAATTGCAGGGCCTTGGAGAGACTAAGATAAGCAACGTCCCACTATAAATCTTATTCAAGAAGCCATATCCACTGATTGCAGGACTTTGAGGAAACTAAAAGAAGCAACTCCTACTGCAAATCTTACTCAAATGAGTGAACCCTATTTACCACATGCATACAAGACTAGAAGAATGACCGGTCTTCACCTTCTGCCTCAAAATACTAAAAATCACACCCAGGGTGGAGATTTAACATGCTAATGAAATACGCAATGCAGGAAGCAGCATGTTAATTAAATGCACAGGTACCAAATGTTCCGTGTTGCTACATGCTTAAATGTCACTCCCTTCCTACTTTAGCCCCTTTAAAATTATTCTTCTCCCGACTCTCTTTGGGTCACCAGCCAGAGAACACACATACATACATATATGTGGCTGACTATATATGTAATCTATATTATCACACACTCCTTCAATCATTTGATAAATCATTCAAAATGCCAACATTGCATTTATGAGCACAAAATGCCAACACTGCATTTATGAGCACATACCATAATCAGAAAGTATAGGAAGCTCTGGCATCAGAATACGAAAAAGACAATCTCAAAGAGCTCACAGTTTATCAAGGATGAAGGAAACAGTGACAGTAATTAAAATGAAAAGAACTGGGTAAAATTACAAACCAGTTCCAAATCTGACGATGAGATTACCTTCTGAAGTCTTATTTAAAAGACAACTTTTCTCAGTTTTTTCCCACAATTTATACCTTTAATCTTGTTAGTGATGAATCTGACATTTCTCCACACCAGGGTAGAGGAAGATCAGTGCAGAGCGTGCTGAAGAGAGCTGTGGTCTTTGCTATGGCTGGCTATGCCTCGCCTCTACACTAGCTATGGCTCCCTCTGCAGGATCTTCAGGAGATGACCCAGAGACGGAAGATCCCCAGCATTGCCATTTTCAATTGCAGTTAAATATAATATGCATTGGCACTATCTTCCCTGTGGGCCACCCAGGACACTAGTAATTGCTTCTTCAAGTTCAGAGTCGCAAATACTGCATTTGTATGCCTGAGGCTCATGTTTTTAAAATCTGTACTCTAACTACAATGAGAGAAACAGATGGCCCCAATGTTTTCCTTCAAGAGGTACTATTTTGAAATATCAGGATGAAATCCTTTTATTTGTGGTACAGGCTAATAACCTCCTTACATATCAGACAGGTAGTTTCATTGTCAAATTTGTTCCTTTATTTTACAGATGTTAAAAGGAGAAAGGCTAATTTAATTTTACACAGCCAATTCTACAACAGCCTGAAAATAGCATCAGTGAGGTAGAGGACAGGCAGATATGGTGGGTGTGGGGGCTCACATGTAACCCAGTGGAGAGGAACCAAAAGAAAAAGAAACTATAATATATATGCCTGACATTCTCTGTCCCTCTTCTAGTTCTTCTGAGGAAGTTCTACCATATGCCCACATTCCACTTACAAGCAGGCTTTCCACAGGGGTGCTGGCAATTACTCTGAGAGTATACCAAAGCAGTGCATTAACATAGCCTTTTGAATAGCATGGCCTGGAGTCTTAGGATCTTCACCACAAAAGAATGAAGTGTAAGGGTGTGGCGGCTATTCATGATGGTGCTGCTATAAAGAATTAAGTACCATTTCCAGCTGCCCTTCTGAAAGCAGAGAATAACCCACGACTTTGTGGAGGTACCTTTTCTGCCTACAAGATGTAGGGAGTCTGAAGTTCAGATGTTAATGAAACTAGAAAATCTGCAATAGCCATATCCTTTCCAAGCCAGAGTAAGATGAGAGAAGCCATTACCAATCCCTCCAGGCATACACTAATTTCCTGAAAGGAAGGGACACACCACAGACCCTTAAAGATGGTCCATTTAGGAGGTTATCACCACCGGAAGGAAGCCTTAGGCCAAGAAGGTCTTTTGCAGCCTGAAGTCAAGGAAAAATTTTTTTTTACCCTAAACATGAAGTCACACCTCAGGTACACTGATTAGAAATGGTGCCTGATAAACTGACAAAAGAACAGAAAACCAAACACCGTGTGTTCTCCACTCATAAGTGGGTGTTGAACAATGAGAACACATGGACACAGGGAGGAGAACATCACACACTGGGGCCTGCTGGGGGGTGGGGAGCTAGGAGAGGGATAGCAGGGGGTAGAGGCACTGGGGAGGGATAACATTAGAAGAAATATCTAATATAGATGATGGGGTGATGGGTGCAGCAAACCACCATGGCACATGTATACCTATGTAGCAAACCTGCACATTCTGCATATGTACCCCAGAACTTAAGGTTAAATAAATAAATAAAATGGTGCCTGATAATATTTCATATCCCAAGTAGTTCCCTCAATCAAACTGCCTGGAAGCCTGGTGCTTCAAAGAAACTGCATATGCAGATTGGAAACCCGAAGCCTAACTAACACAACAGCAGCAATCCTCTGAGGCTCGATAAAAGCCCAAGTCACCATCGTCCGGAAAGAAGAGATTTTCTACAACTGCCACCACTTCTAAGGCTCCTAGAAAACAGAGCACTTCCATGAACAAAGCAGGGGCAGCTGGATAAACCAACCAGTGGACTCATTCCCGGAGGGAGGCCTTGTTGCCACCCACTGGGCTCTTGTGTCTATTTGGGGTATGTGGGATTGCTTGACAGCGTGAGCTGGCGGTATACATGTTAACTTACATCTATGGGAATAAGACTTGAGTTAGAATACTTGGCACCCCAGTGGTGGTGGCAGCATTTACACTTTAGTTAAGTGTACTTTACCTTGACACTTTATATAAATGTGTCCGGCCTGGCCAGGTTTGCACCAAACTCCCTTTCTCTGTCTCCTAGAGAATATTTCATCCCAGACCATAAGGTCCTAGGGGAGCTGGTAATCATAGTGCGGGAGAAGGAAAGGAAAAATTACTTGAGCAAACTGCGAAGAGACTAGTCTTCTGAGAAGCTGCCTGCCTGAAAAAAGTCACAGCTACGGGCAAAAATAAGAGCAGCCTGGGGGGATAACTCAGATGACAGCCACACAGATAAGCCACAGATAAGCAGGTCGGCAGGCAAAGTCCAGCACGGAAGCCCTTTATTCTTTGTATGATTAACAAGCTCCCAGGAAAAGATTTCCTCCCCTTTTCAGACATGTACATGGTGGGGTCTGTGGGAGCCTGCACAGGGAGAAGGGGGCTTACCTAAAACAAACCCAGTTATACAAACAAAACTAAGCAGCGCTCTGCTTGCCTAGAGACAAACACACAGCTGCATAAGATAAGGGGAGTTGCACAGACAGCTTTACTGATAAGAGATCAAAGGGCTACAGAGATGACAGGAGTTTCTCAGGAAAGCTTTTGAATTTGACTATAAAAACTGCAATCCACTTGGACTCCCCTCTCCACTGCAGAGAGCTTTCTTTTGCTTATTAAACTTTTGCTCTAACCTCACGCTTTGTGTCCATGCTTCTTAATTTTCTTGGTTGTGAGACCATGAGCTCAGTTAATACCTTGGACAATGAGACAAGTGACCCTGAACTGTTCCATTAGGGGACACTACCTCCATTGGGGATATGACCAGACCTATCCTGAGTTATTCCCAGGTCAGTGAATGTCTTAGTAACTCACGCCTGGTACATCTCTTCACCCCTTGACTTTTACATGGACAAGGAGGAAAGAAGGTCACATCTTACCAAGATTAAGGCAGGTGGTAATTCCATCTAGGGCTTCAAATGGCCCCTTTGCAAATTCACATAAAGAAAAAGTGACTGCAGATTTAAGCCACACCAAGAAATGTAGAACTAAGAGATAAGGTAGCAAAAGGTCAGGTGCTTCTTTAAATTCTGGATTACTTGTCTCCATTAAGCCTGAAGCCAGACCCAACATGTTTATTAATCTCCTTTTTTTCCTTTAAGGTACTTTGTGTTTTATATCTTATAATTGAGAGAGGTGACTGATCAAGACAATTCATAGACAAAAGCAAAGAAGGGCTAATATTACCAAGATTAAGAATATATTATATATATTAAGAATATATTATGTCAGGGGTTGCTTCCTGAGAACATAATACAGCCAATGGAAGAAAGAGGTAAAGAAGAGTGTGAACATGTTACAATGAAACAAGAGGTGACAGCCAAATTCTCTTTGATATGTAATTGTTGACCATATGGTACTTATGGATGCAAACAGAATATAATCATGAAATAAATGCAATAATTTTGACTGTGTAATTTGTATATATTTCAAAATTTAACTGTACAAATGTGCTATGTGATCATGGTTTAAAACCTCAGATTATGCCAACAAACTGGAGGCAGGGTATGAAGAACATCAAAGGTATAACGGTTAATCACACAGTTCTGTAGCAAGATATACCTGGGTACAAATATTGCCTTAATCAGATATTATGATGACTACCATTATTGCTGCTGTTCTCAGCATCTAATTACTGCAGCCTTATGTTCCAAACTTTTCCAAACTGGTTTTTCTATATAAACTTTTTATAATACTCAAAAGAGCAATTTGAGGGAGGCAGTATATCATTAGATAAGCACATATATAAAATATGTTACATATATGTTATATATCAAATTAATAACATTATAATACATTTGGCTTTAGCATGGGGTAATTAGAAACTTTTTTTTTTTTTGAGACAGAGTCTCACTGCAACACCTAGGCTGGAGTGCAAAGGTGCGATCTCAGCTCACTGCAACCTCCACCTCCTGGGTTCAAGCTATTCTCCTGCCTCAGCCTCCCAAGTAGCTGGGACTAAAGGCACACACCACCATGCCTGGCTAGTATTTGTATTTTTAGTAGAGATGGGGTTTCACCACATTGGCCAGGCTGGTCTCGAACTCCGGACCTCAAGTGATCCGCCTGTCTTGGTCTCTCAAACTGCTGGGATTACAGGTGTGAGCCACCGTGCCTGGCCAAGACATTTTTTAAATACTAGGCATTTCACCACAAAATCGTCCTACCACTTTTCAGTATGCAATCAATAAATAAAAACATTTATTATCTTAATGGTTACTTATTACATGAATAAGAAATTTGTAGGTCTGTTCTTGTCTTCTTTTAAACAAGGATACCTTTATAAAGTTGATCAAATAAAAAATGTTGATTTCATCATATAAGATTCAAAAGTAACCTAAACTTAACAAAACACTATGCAATATCTCTTCTAAATGACTGGAATGGGGGACAGTAACACAAGTTATATTTAAAAAGATCAAAATCAGATGAAACACCACAAGTCATTTCAGAAAAAAGGAGAATTACAAAACAACAAGCAGAATGGCAAAGGCAAATTAACACAACAATGTAAGTTAAATAAAAATAATAGTATATTATTGTTTTAAAAATTAAAATGAAAACATGTAACCCGACTACATGTTTTTTCAGAAATGGAGAGGCATGCTTGAGATGTAAAAGAAAAGCTTGTAACAAAAAAATAGTATCTTTGCTCTCAATTGATCAAAAGTCTAATTCACAAGATCAAATTTAACTGAACCCATGAGAGGTAAGTATCATAGCATTAATCTTCATAAAGCAAAAATTGCACAAAATTTTAAGAGTTAAAGAAAACTACAAAGAGACTTTAAGACACTTTACCTAGTATTTGATCAATTAAGGCAATGAAAAACAAGAGTACTGTTAGTGTAATTTATAATATGACAGTGTTTAGGTCTACCATCTGTTTTCTATAAAATTTACTTTGTTCTTGTCTTCATTTTTTCCTATATTCTTTTTAGATTAATCAAGTATTTTTACTACTACATTTTAATTCTGCTATTGTCTTTTTTAGCTATATTTCTCTGTACTTTTTAGTGATTGTTCTATGATTGTAATATGCATCTTTAAATTATCACAGTTCTTTTAGAGTTAATACAGTACCACCTCATGATGCAGTAAGCCAAGATTGCGCAGCCACTGCACTTCAGTCTGGGGTGACAGAGTGAGACTCTCTCTCGAAAAAAGCATTTTTTTTTTCACTTCATGAAAAATGTACAAAACTAACTCTAAGCAGACTGTCATAAATTAAGGGTACATATTATAACCCATACAAAATACCCAGAGATGGAGCTGAAATGTAAACAGAGAAGTTAACATAGGGTACTAAAAATATTTAATTAACCCAAAAGAATGAAGCAAAGCAGGGAGGGAGGAACAAATTAGAGGTGACAAATGGAAAAACAATAGCTAAACAGTAGGCATAAGTCTAGTCACGATAGTATGTTTAATGTAAAGGGACCTAAGACCCCAAAGACTTAAAAGTCATTGATGGTTAAATTGGATATAAAAGACTCATCTCTATGCTGTCTATAATAGAAACACTATAAAGACAGATTTAAAGAACAGAAAAAGATACATCCGACATACTACAAGCCCAAGAAAACTGGTAATATTATTCAGGTATCGGATAAAGTAGACTTCAAGACAACAAATATTACCTAAGGTAAGGAAAGACATGCCAAATTAGGAGAATAGAAAATTTATTAAAGTCATAATATTCATAATAAAAGTATAAACAAGATATTTCAAAATACATGAAGAACTGAGAGAACTAAAGATAAATAAAATCATAATCACTGCAGAAAGTTTTTATACTATTCTCTTCGTAACTTATAAAACAATTTTAAAAATTAACTGACAATCTATAAAATCTAATCACTATCTATCTGAACAAAGTATGAACACCTTGAGTTTAAATATATTCATGTGCATATGAAACTTTTGTCAAGACCGACCATATGCTAGACCATAGTCTCAATAAATTTGGAAAGCTGAAATATCAGAGTAACTTTTTTTTTTGAGACAGAGTTTCACTCTTGTTGCCCAGGCTGGAGTGCAATGGCACGATCTTGGCTCACTGCAACCTCTGCTTCCTGGGTTCAAGTGATTCTCCTGCCTCAGCCTCCCAAGTGGCTGGGATGACAGGCATGCGCCACCACACCTGGCTAATTTTATATTTTTAGTAGAGACGGGGTTTCTCCATGTTGGTCAGGCTGGTCTCAAACTCCCAACCTTAGGTGATCTGCCTGTGTCAGCCTCACAAAGTGCTGAGATTACAGGCGTGAGCCATCACACCTGGCTCCAGTGTAACTTTTTAGAACCAAAACAAAACTAAAATAGAAGTAGTAACAAGTTACACAGAAAAGTCCCAAATATTTGGAAATTAAATACTCCACTTAAAAATAACAGATCAAATTAAAGCACAAAGGAAAAAATAAAATATTTGAATTAAATAATAATTAATATATCAAAGTTTGTGGAATTTATAAATGCAGTGCTTATAGCCTTAAATGGTTATATTAGGAAATAAGCAAGGTCTACAATAAAAGACTTAAATTTCAAGATTAAGAAGCTACAAAAAAAGAGCATATTAAAACCAAGATAAAATGAAGGAAAGAAATTGATAATATAAAAAACAGATAATAGAGCAAACTACCAAATAAAAGATTCTTTTAAATGAAAAATAAGATAGTAATAAAGAAAACCCTAAAAAGAGTAATCTAAGAAAAAAATAATATTATCTATATCAGAAATGGAAAAGGTGAGATCTTACACACAGTATAAGGGTGATAAGGAAATATCATGAATAACTTTGTACCACCGAATTTGACATATCTGATAAAATGGAATATACTCTTTGAAAAACAGTATTAAAGCTGACATTAGTTGAAACAGAAACTCCCAATCCTATATTAATAAATCAACTGAAACTGTTCATGAAAATATCAGGAAGGAAACTCCAGGCCCAAATCATATCACTAATGAATTCTATCAAACATTCCACAAAGAAAACTGACCTTTGAACGACGCAAGTTTGAACTGTATATGATGTATTTGTATGTAGACATTTTTCAATAAATACATGGGATACATTTTTGGAGATTTGTGACAATCTGAAAAAACTCTGAGTAGCCCAGAAATATCAAAAAATTGAGAAATATGTATGTCATGAATGCATAAAATTTATGTAGATACTAACCTATTTTGTCATTTATTACCATAAAATGTACACAAATTATAAAAAGTTAAAATTTATCAAAACCTACCCACACATACTCATAGATCCTACATGGTGCCATGTGCAGTTGAGACAAATGTAAAGAAATGTAAATATGTGGTATTAAGTCCTAACTGCATAAAATTAACTATAGTACATCCAGTATTACTGTAATAATTTTGTAGCCACCTCCTTTTGCTATGGTGGGGAGCTCAAATGTATCTGCTTAAAATGCTATGTGACCCTAATCATGCCAGTGAACAGTTTCTCCCTCCAGTAAATTACATATGGCAGTAAAAAGAAAGCTCACGTCTAGTAAATTTAACACCATGGGACCCATATAAAGTGCCACTGGTGATACTGAAAGTACTCCTAAGAAGCAGCGGAAACTCATGACATTACAAGAAAACTTTTAATAGCTTAACAGGTACCACAGACTGAGGTCTGCAGCAGTGGCTGCTTGCCATTTCAAGATAAATGAATACAGTATGAAGACCATTGTAAAAAAAAAAAAAAAGAAAAGAAGAAAAGAAAAAGAAAATTCATGAAGCCATTGTTGCAGCTATGCCAGCAGTGTGAAAACCTTGCTCTTTTGCAAAATATCTTTTTATCTATTGAAAATGCAGCTTTTCTGTGGGTACAGGATCGCTCTAAGGCATACCTCTAGGCTGTAAGACGATTTGAGAAAAAGTTGTCATTTTATGACAACCTAAGCAAAAGGAAGGTGCAGGTTCTAAGCCTGGAGAATTTAATGCTAGCAAAGAATGGTTTGATAATTTTAGAAAGAGATTTGGGTTAAAAACTGTGAAGATAACAGGAGAAGCAGCTTCTGCTAACCAAGAGGCAGCCCAGTTCCCAGAAACCGTTAAGAAAATCATTGAGGAAAAAGGATATCTGCCTGAACAGGTTTTTAAACAGATGAAAGTATCTTACTCTGAAAAAAAAAAATGCCACAAAGGACATTTATTAGTAAGGAAGAGAAGTGAGCACCAGGATTTAGGGCGGGAAGAGATGGGCTAATTCCTCTGTTTTGTGCAAATGCAATTGGGTTTATGATCAGGACTGCCCTTATGTATAAAGTGGCTAACTCCTGAGCCTTGAAGGGAAAAGTTAAACACACCTGCCAGTCTTTTGGTTGTAAAAGAAAAAGGCCTGAACAATAAGAACTCTTTTTTTCTGTATTGGTTTCATTGCTGTTTTGATCCTGATGTCAAGAAGTACCTTGCCAGTAAGTGAGTGCCTTTTAATGTTGTTGTTTTTTTTTTTAATTGGACAATGTCCCTGACCCCATGAGTTCAACACTGAAAGTGTCAAAGTGGTCTATCTGTCCCCAGACATAATGTCTCTAAATCATCCTCTAGATCAGGAAGTTGTAAAGACCATTAAGGCTCATTACACACAGTACTTCATGGGAAGAATTGTCAACACTATGCAAGAGAACCCTGATAGAACATCATGAAAGTCTGGAAGGATCATTTCATTGAAGATGCCATCATTGTTACACAAAAAGCTGTGAAAGCCATCAAGCCCAATACAACACACTTCCCTGCTGGAAGAAACTGTGTACATACATTGTGTGTGACTTCACAGGATTTATAACAAACCCAATCAAGGAAATCATGAAAGAGACAGTGGGCATGGAAAAAAGGGTAGTGAGTGAAGGGTTTCAAGATATAGACCTTGGAGAAATTCAAGAGCTAATAGACAACACACCAGAGAAATTAACCGAAGACGACCTGACGGAGACAAGTGCTTCTGAACCAGTACCAGATGATAAGGAAGACAACACAGAAGCAGTGCCAGAAAAAACCTGTGCCAGAAAAGAGTCTGGCAGAAGGTTTCCAATTATGCAAGTCTGAGTTTGACTTCTTTACAATATGGCTCCTTCTATGAGTGTTACAAATAAAGTAAACAGTGGGAAAAGGACTGTACCACATAGAGATATTTTTAGAGAAATGAAAAGCAAAAGAATCTAGAAACTGTATTTCCATACAGTCATAGCAAGTGTGCTGCTTCTCCACCTCCCCTTCGCACTTCCTACATTTCTTCCATCTTTGCCAACTCTGATAGAGGAAGAACAACCCCTTCTCTTCTGCCTCCTCCTCAGCCTATCCAACACGAAGATGATGAGGATGAAGACCGTCATGATGCTCCACTTTCACGTAGTGAATGGTAAATATACTTTCTCTTCCTATGTCTCGTAATAACATCTTATTTCGTTTACTGTAAGAAAACAGTATGTAATACATACAGAATATGTGTTAATTCACTGTGTTATCTGTAAGGCTTTCAGTCAACAGTAGGCTACTGGTAGTTAAGGTTTTGGAGAGTGAATAATTGTTCATAGATTGTCAACTATGGAATGAATCTTCACCCCTCATCCCCATGTCTGTTGTTCAAGGGTCGAGTATACTAGCAAACAGAGCACTACACTAAATACATTTTATGAGGCCTGATGCCAAAATGTGAAAACACAAGTTTTTTGAAAGGAAATCACAGGCCATCATAGACATAGGTGAAAAATCCTTAAATAACTAGTAGAAAATTGAATACAGTAATACATACAAGAAGGATAATAGGGACCAGTTGGATTACATCAAGAATGCAATGTTGGGCTAACATTCAAAAGCTGACCAGTGCAGTTTCCCATAATAAGAGAATAAACGGGAAAACATGATTATATTAATAAATGAAGAAAAACATTCAGTAAATTTATCACATATTTATCATAAAAATTATCAGCAAACTAGCACTAGAATAAAACTTGCTGAATTTGGTAAAGGGCATCTACAAAAAAATTACAGCTAGTATCATTCTTAATGGTAAGAAATTAGATATTTTATCTTAAGACTGAAAAGAAGCCAACCCAACTGAAAAGTATCTGCAATGTGAAAATATTATCGTTTTCATATAATAGTAACACAATCTGGAAAACAAAATTTAAACATACTCTTTACAATAGCATCAAAACCACAAATCAAATAGTTAAATTTAACAATTTAACTTAGTATCTAATTTATTAAATGTTAAATTTTAATAATCTTTCTATATTGAAAACTATAAGGTATGTTTCTACACTAAAAACTATAAAAGACTTCTATGAGAAATTACAGATGACCTAATAAATGAAGAACTATAGATTCAACATTGTCAAGATGTCAATTCTCCCTAAATTCATCTATAGTTTTGATGTAATCAAAATCAGTTTCTCAGCAGGGTTTCATTTTTTAGGACATTAACAAGATAATTCTAAAATTTAAGTGAAAATACAAAGATCCTACTGTAGCCAACTCATTCCTCTACAAAGCCTTGAAATAGCAACATTTTGGACTCACACTACTTAATCTCAAGATTTACTATTAAACTTCAGTGAAAAAGAATGCCATAAAGAAGGAAAAGCAGAGTTCAGAAAAGATCCCTACGTACACAGCCAATTTATTTTCAATCTGGCATTAGATAATTCAGTAGAAAAAGAAAAATCTCTTGATCAAATGGTTCTCGAACAACTGAAGATTCATGAAAACAATGAACTTCAACTACACTTGAAAATGATTTGAGATAGATGTTATACTTATGTCCCAAAGCTTCTAGAAGAAAACTTAGAAAACTATTATTGGCAAACTTGGAGTAAACAAAGATTTAATAGTAAGTTAGTAATAAGCACTAGAAACAAGAGACTCAAACTGACATACTGGACTTAAAAATTTTAAATGTCTGTTTATCAAAAGACACAAGCCTGGGCAACATAGGAAGACCCTGTGTCTAAAATATTCTTTTTAAAAATTAGCTGGGTGTGGTGACATATGCCTATAGTCCTAGCTGCTCAGGAGGCTAAGGTGGGAGTACTGCTTGAGGCCAGGAGTTTGAGGCTGCAGTGAGCTATGATTGTGCCATTGCACTCCAGCCTGGGTGCAAAGTGAGACCTTGTCTCAAAAAAATTCCAAAAAAACAAAAATGAAAAGATAGGAGAAAGAGAGTTGGGGCTGACTGCTTACTGGGTATGGGTTCTCTTCGGGGTGCTGAAAATGTTTTGGAACTAGTTAAGGATGGTAGTTGCAAAACATTTTGGATGCATATAAATGACTATTATGTTAATTTCACCTAAAGAAAAAGAGGTGGGGGAGAAAAGGAGAGGGAGAATAAATAGCAATAAGGGATGAGGCATTGGAAAATTTAGGCCATTTTACAATTTAGGGCATAATGGCATTAAAAGGAAAAGAAAGAAAAGAAAAAGAAAGGAAATGGAAAGGCAGGCAGGCAGACTAAGATACTTAATGAATGAAACATTAAAAACACATATTGAACAAAAAATGTATGTCTCAGTGATATAAAGAACACTTCAAAATGAAGAGGGAATAAACAACCCAATGTAAAACTATTTGTAGTGTGATACTTTACACATAGTACAGTTATCATAGACCAGTGGGGTTGAATAAATTGTGATGTGTCCATAGAGTTAAGCACCAAGCGTAACAGAATGAGGAATATCTCTTCGAATACACATGAAGTGATTTCTAGGATATATTAAGTGGAAAAAGAAAATTACAAAAAAAAATGTATAGTATGCCACCAATCATGTAAGGAAGGAAGGGGATATGATAAAATATACATGTGATATATGATAAAATATACACTTATCTGCTCACTAGTGAACAAGAAAAAAAAAGAGAAAAAAAATAAACCAGAAACTAAGAGGAGTTAACTCTAGGAGTTGAGTGAGATTAGAGTGAAAGAAGGGAGGAACACAACCAGTGTAGCAGAGATGATGAGGGATTGATATTTCTCACAGTCCTAGTTTTTAGAACCATAGTAACGTTTCACAGATACAAATATAGTTAAATAATCCAAAAGGTGAGGGAACTCAAAATGGAATATAAACAGAAAAACTGCTGATTTATATGATAAATGTAATCAAACTGCAGGGGATAGGAAAAAAGATTAATTAACCCAAATATGGTTAGAAATAGTATGTTGACTGGACATTGTTACGGATAAAGAAAAAAGAACTATGTTTAAATATTATGCTGTAGTTATTGATTTCATTTTAAAAGGGGTAAAGCCATTCTGAAATTACTTGAAGTGTATACTGCATTGAAGAAATGACAAAACATATTGTAGATGATGAAAGGTAGGTTTCTCACTGTTGAAGAAACAAATCACAAATAAGCCAAGAGGGAAAAATAAAATTAATACTATGATGATGGATTTGAACCTGTAACAGTATGAACTCATGATTTTAAATAAAGATATATACCATCAACAGTATTCTACATGCTATTAGTATATATATTTAAGATAAATAAATGGATAGAGACAGAAATAAATATAGGTATGTGCTTATGTGTCTGTGTGTGTGTGTGTGTGTGTGTGTGTGAGTAAACGGACACATAGCTCCTCTCAGCTCTAGGCCTAGAAGCAATAAAAGCCCGTTAGCAATGAATGCACTTAATATCAAGAGTTTTGTTTCTAAATACTATTTTCCAATATAAAAAACTAGAACTCTCTGAGGAAATGGTTGATTACAGGCTTGGGTAAGGCAAATACAAAATAAACCTAATACATCTTGTGATACCAGAAAAAAAGTTGTCAAAACATTACAGGGCTATGTTAAAAGAACACAGGGGTCCAACTTAAAGGAGCTCCCAATGATCAAATCCAGAAAAAAATGGAAAATTAAAAATAAACAATGATTGCAGTATCTAACCATCCATAAAATAAGATATCCACAAATCCGTACTGATGTAAAGTAACAACCGAGCACAAATAAATGGAGAAGGAGAACAGTTCTTCCTTACAGTCAAATTCCAATAAGCAGAGGATGTATCATGGAAATAGAAACCATCACCAGTTAAACACCATCATTATAATTGCTGTAGGCAAGAATCTTCAATTAATGTTAAAATTAGATGAAATAAAATAATTGCATAGTCTCAAAGTATCTCCTCGTAAAATATTAATTACAAAGAAAGGAGAACTAACTTTGCAGAGGATAAACCTGGCAGACACTACCTTAATCAAGTGATCATATTTAATATCAAGAAATACGACATTGACATCATGTACCCCAGTTATGATCCACTGAAAAGGGCACACTATGACTGCTGTGTTATCTTTTGTCAAAAGTTCATAACCTTAATCTAATAATAAAAAATATCAGACAAATCCAAATCGAGGACTAGTGCACAAAGTTATGGTCTAGTATTCCTCAAATGTGTCAATTTAATGAAATACAAAGACTGAGGGAGCTCTCCCAGATTTGTAGTCAAGAGAGAGGGGCAAAGGACACATGCCAGATAAATGCTATATGGGATCTTGAATTGGATCCTGGACAAGATATAAATGACGTCAGTAGGATAACTGGAAAATCTGAATATGGTCTGCAGATTGGTTAATAGTATTACATTAATTTCCTGATTTCAATAATCACTGTATGTAATAATGCTATAATAAAGATTATATAAAATGCTAATATCCAGAAAGCTGGGTACAGAATACACAGGAACTCTACTATTTTTGCAAATTTCCTGTAAGTCCAAAATTACTTAAAAATCATAATTTAAAAGTTGGAAAAAAGACACAAATTTTACTAAAGAAGATTTACAATGGGAGAACTTCTTGAAAAACTTGTTGCCTTCTTAAGTGGTCAAATTTCAAACTGAAGTCACAACAAAATATCACCTCACATCCACTTAATAGATAAGACTGACAATTTCCAATGTTGGCAAAAATGGACAGTAATTAAAAATCTCCTATTACTGGTTGGGAGTGTGAAAAGTGTCCATCTCTTTAGAAGACTCTCTACCAGTTTCCTATAAAGTTAAGCAAAAATCTGTCTTATGATCAAATAATCCAATTCTTAGGTATTTACATAAGAGATCTGCTAACATTCAAAACAGCTAAAAACTACTCAGGTGTCCATCAACAAGAGAATAGATAAACAAACTGCAATATGACCATTTAGTGAAATATTACATTACAATTATTTAAAAACATTTAAACTACTGATATAGGGAATATCATGGATAAATCTCAACATCATTATGAGTGGAAGAAGTCAGACACACAGTGTGATTCCATTTATATTAATTTCAGAACAGGCAAAACTCATCTATGATCATAGAAATCATGTTTTTTTTTTTTTTTTTTGAGAAGGTGCTTGGTTGGAAAGAGGCAGTAGGGTAGGTTCTCAAGTAATAAAAATATTCTATCTCCTGAATGGGATATAATTATTTTTAAGAAAACTTATTGAATTACACAATTTATATATATATATATCAATGCATTTAACTATGTAAATTTTATGTATGTAAAAATGTAAGTTATTAAAAATAACAGGGAAGCTCCACCTATGGCTATGTAACCATCAGCCAGAAATACTGGAATATTTTTATATTACATGAGTTATGAAAGAAAGTTACAGAATAGTATAAAAGCATATGTTTGTGTATATACATACACATTTAAAAATAAAATTTTTAAAATATTTATGGGACAAAAAAAAGTGTTATGATTTCTCTAGCTTATTTGAAAATACTTAAAATTAACCCAAAGTAAGTATGGCAAAATGTTGATAATGATGGAACTGATTCCAGTTCCTTGCATGTGCTAGTTCACTGTTCTCTTCTCCTCATATACTGTATGTTTACAATGTGTTCAAAATGAAAAGTTTTATAAAATGCACAGCAGGATAAAACTTTCATTGCCAGGAACAAGTGAAAATGAATGTATTACACATATTTCAGAATTTATTAGGAAAAGAAAAGAATACAGAAACAATATATGTAAGTAAATTAGAACCTTAAAAATTAACTGATAAATACCAAAGACCTGATTGAGGGAGAGGGAACGGGAAAGCTAGGTGATGCTAAATATCCACAAGTTAAACTTATTCATTAATAAAGGCACAGCAGAAATAACTATAACTGGAATGAAAATGAATACATAATTGAAACAAGAGAAATTTAATAGAATGATGAAAGAGCACTTTGTATAACTTAATGCTAATGTGTTTAAAATCTGCATGAACTGTGATTTGCTAAGAGAAAACAGGTTAAATTTAAGATACAAAACAAAGAACAAGCAATAACCATACAAAAAAAGGAAAAATAAAAAACCTTCTAGATAGCTTCCCTTCTAACTCCAAACCACCAAAAACAAAGGAGAGTCCAGATGATTTCATTGATGTGTTCACTTAAACAATGACACTGAGACTACAGCTTTTTTTTTTTTTACCAACTCTAGAACATAGTATAAAAAGAAATTCCGTAACACAGAGTATCTGACACCAAAACATGACAAAAATAGCACAAAAAAGAAAAATCACAGATCAGTTTCACTTAGTTGTATACTTGTAAAAATTACGAATCAAATTAAAATACCCAAGATTAAGTAGTAAATTAAAAGAATAAAACATGTTTTAACTACCAGTAGAGTCTGTTCATTCAAGGAATAAAAGGAAGTTTCAATAATAGTAAATTAATTTATAGTGATAAAAATCTTTTAAAAAGAAGAGTAAAATTGTTTCTGCAAAAAAAAAATTAATTATATCTACCGCCTGGTTTTGATAAAAATTCCTTACAAAATATAAAAGGTGGAAGACTTTCCTAACATAATAGACAAAGTATTTCACACTTAAAATCAGCATTTTACACATTGATGATTAAGACCACCCATGTGTCAAAATAACTTACCTATTGGGAATAAGACCTGATACCACCCCCAGCAGAGTCCTGCCCAGCAAGATAAAACTGTAAACCAATAAATAAATTCAGTTTGCTTATCTAAGCAAATAGCTTTTCTATCATTGATAACATCTCTACATAGGCAAATAGCTCACCTAGACAATGATTTGATCATCAAAACTCACATTAAGAATCTCATGTCATTTTCCCACCAATCTTAAAGTATTACATAATAAATTTTGCCCATTTCTAATCGGTTCCCTGCCCAAACCCCAAAGCCTCATTTCCTGATTTTGAAACACTATTAAACCCTATCAAGGTGGTGTTTTCCCTTGCTGCAGGTAAATTTAATAAACTCAGCTTTGCTTGATCATAGCTCTTTCTGGTGGTCTTTGGGAGAAAATTATCAGCAAACAATGTGCCAGTCAAACCAAAGAAGCATTCCATTAAATCCTGATTAAATCAAGGGTGGGTAATATTTCCATAACTGTTCAAGTGTTCTGATAGTAACAGTCTGTGGACTTTGTCAACATAACTAAAATCAGGATCAATATGAAGGGGGAAAATTAAAACCTTGAATATTTGCAAAGGATTTAGTCTGTACTTTGAAAAAATCTGAAAAGCAACAAGAAACAGTAAGGTGACCACTTACCCCCAAAACAAAACAAAACAAAACAAAACAAAACAAAACAAAACTTTAGATACAAAAAATGAACAAGAAAATAAATTAAAAGAAAAATTCCCATCACCAAAGTGAAAATATTAACAGTAATTAAAATTATTGAATAAAAAAATGACATACCTTGTCCTTGGATACGAAGATTTAATATTTTTAAAAACCAATTTCTCCCCTCAATTAATTTATTAAAGTTGATGAAATTGCAGTCTAAACTGTAATTTCTTCCAACGAGAAGACACATGAGACAGGAGGCAGAAGAAGAGACACACAAATCCACAGAACAAAAATGGAGCCAGTCACAGATGAGAGTACAGCACATATGCGCAAGATGGCGATACAGATAAATGGGCAATTATTGGCAAATAATCGCAAGTAATGGCAAGTAACTTGGCAACTTTAAGATTTCAAAACAAAAAAATTTCTCATGACTTAAGAATTTGAATTAAAAAAACACAAAAGAATTAGAATTTAACATAGGTGAAGGATTTTATGGACTCAGTATATATATATATCTTTCCAAAAATGACATGAAACTCAGAAGCCATAAAAGCAAACATGGTTATACTTTGACATATAACAATCATACACATTCTTATAACAAAAACAAAGTTAAAAAGTGTGTAAAAAATAGCTATAATGGTTGACAATCCAAATCTTATTTCCCAAAATAGTAAATGAGCTCTTTGAAATCAGGAAGAGACTAAATCCTCCTCCCACCCACAAAATTGGACATAAAGAAGAAATTAAAAAATACAGATGGCTAATAAACATGAAAAAATGACCAAACTCAAAAACAAAAGAAATACAATTTAAGACAATAGTTGGGTGATCACATTGGCAAAAATTTTAAATATTTATGAAATCCATTGTCTGTAAGGTTGTAGGAAAGCTGGCAATCTCATTCATTGCCATTTGAGGATAAAGTTGTTAACCACATTTTTTGAAGGTAATCTTGCAATAATTTTCAAAATATGAAGTATGCATATACTTAATCCCAGTAATTCAACTGATAATAATTTATTATGATATAATAGACAAATGTAAAATTATTTATATAGAGGGAGGTTCATTGCACAGAAATTTGGTGCTAACATAAATATCTACGAGTGAGAAATGCTTAAAACATTTAATTATATTTCATCTACAAAACATTCATGTCGTCATTCAACAAATGACACAGATGTGTATGTATTACTGAAAAAGAAAAAGGCCATTGAGTAAGAGCTGTTAAATGAAATAGGTGATTTGCAGAAAAATGTGTTACAATATGGCCACACTCCCGGATCCTTCCCCAAAATGGCTTGTGTATCTGTGTGCATCTGTCCACTAAAGAATGCATGTAGCTCACTTAATAGAGGAAAACTATAGGGACAGAACTGGAAGAGAGGAGGGCATTTAATTTATATATTAATTATTTAAATATGCTTTGAATTTTTGAAAAAAATCATGCAGAGTTTCTTTTTAATATATGTCTATTTTTCAGTTTATCATGTGGCAAATGAAAATTATAAATGTATATTTATGGGAGTACTGAGCAATTCCACCATTTTGAGCATCTTGTGTAATATTATATCCTCTACTGAGGCTCCTGGGATTGAGTCAAGTGGCAGCAAGGGAAACAGTCACCATGCCCAAATTAAAGTCTCATCGATGATATCCCAACATGAGCATTTCTCAGTTAAGCATTTCTTATCTGCAGGAGGTATCCACTGCAACACAGGAAAGAGAGGAGTCTCCATGCATAAGGAAGACTGTATCAATGTTTTGGTGAAGCTGTCAGTAGAAGGAATCGCACCAACTCAACAAATCCACCTCTTTGTGGCCATCACCTGCAAGGACACAGTGGGGAAAAGTGGCAGAGGTGAGAAACATATTTCCTAAGGAGTCATGGGGGTATGAAATCCCTCTTTAATCTTCCTCCTACGTGTGCTAGAACAAATATACACAGAGTGCACAGAGAAAACCTCATTTCTAGCAGTTGGTTCTATGATGAGGCCAGAACAACAACACTAAAACTTCCTAATGTCAACGATGCCAGATATTGGTGCTGCTTTTTCTCCTTCTGCTGGGCTAAAAAGTGATAGACATCAACAACCCAGGTTTCATGTCTGTCTCTTCCCTTCTGCTTCTTAAAGCTCTAGGTCATTCATTTATTTGATCAGTTATTTCAGACCAAACAGTTTGTCAACTTTCCAGTCTAACAGTTATGGAGAAGCTACTGTGTCTCCTGTGTACATCAATGTTCTAGCATCGCAATGGATCAAGCCATGAAGAAGTTCAGTTTACTAGATGAGAGAAGTTAAGGAAATCCTTCATATTAACAGTAAATGTACTGAGATGTAGAAAAAGCCACTAAGGTATATAAGAAAAGCTGTATCTCTTAACTCGTTGTGAAATCTTAGAATCAATTAGAATGTCATCACAACATCAATCTTCAGAAAATTACCACCTCGATTTCTACCCAGACATGGTTTCTCCTAGAAAGCAAGGACTATTTTAACTAACACCTTACCTTTAGCGGGTGGCCAAGGCAATGCACAGGTGAGGAGGCTCTTTGTCCAAGGGGGTGTTGGTTTAGTAATCTGCTGATAACATTCACTCCCAGAAGAGTTCCCAGGAAGTCATGTTCTGAGGTGATGAGAAAAAAAAAAAGAACCACCACTTTCAATGAAACAAGCAATGCAGCTGGAATCTGGAAATTCCTTCTCTGCTACTCTTTTATATTGATTTAATTTGGAATCTGCCCCTTACTTATACAGCTCTGAAATCATAACCCTCTAGTCCATAACTATACATTTCAGTGTCAGCACACTGCATCAGGAACTTCTCTATTGCCCATTTCTAGATCCGACTAGATCACCCGAATCCCACCGAAAGTTATGTCTTTTTCTTTTTTAAAATCATGTCTTCTACTGCTTATTGGCCAGGTTATCCACAAAATTACTCAAGACAGCCTACTTACACATCTTTTTTCAATAAAAGTTTATTGAGAACCTGTTCTGTGGCAGGCAATCCACAAGGTGCTTGTGTCACAAAATAAATGAACTGAAAAATTTTTTGAACATAAAAAATTAAAAATCCACTGGATGAATCAATCATACAAATAAAGAGCTGAGACATAATGGTCTTAAAGTGGCAGATTCAGTTTTGGGCTCAGATTGCTGAGGAAGAGCTGTTGTGGCCACTTGCCTTTCACTCCTCAGAATGGCATCCACCCTCAGCTGGCTCTCAGATGGGTTTTCATGCTATTTAACCAGAACCAAATGTCATCAAACTCAAGAAGAGCAAGATTTATCAACTCCTTCCATCCTAGGCCCATTTCTTATAAATGTGCAGTTCTCTGCCCACAAAGTCATACCTGCAAGGGTGTCCAAGAGACCACAGGTAGACATGGAGAGCCACTGACCAGGGAGTAAGTTGTCAGCTCATTCTCTGGAGTTTTCCTTAATTCATTCTCTTGCTTCCTGATAAGTCAATAAACAAATTTAGTAATATTTATCACAATGTGGTAGCTTACAATTCTACCAAATAAATTTTACCAAATTCTATTTTCAAACTTACTTTCCCCAACATAATATTAGCTAACATTTCTAAGACAGATATTTTATAAATGTTGTTTTTATCATATTTGAAAGTTAAGGCAAGGGCATGAACAGTTTCACTTCCCTTCTAGGCTCTATCATCAACGGACATAAAAGAAAAAGAGAAACAATAACATTTTAAGAAAAAAAATACACATATAAACATGCATCTATATGTTCATAGAAACCACACATATACATATAAACACACACACACACACACACACACACACACACACACACACAAAATCTAATTTAACAACAAAATATTCAGGAAGTGTGGGTATCCTGTGCTGGGAAAAACGGATGTTGCTAAGCCCTTTGTGTGTCACATGCACAGACTTCAAATACACATTGCCCTCCCTTTACCCTGTAAGGTCCAATGGACACAGAGAGTGGCCAGGTAATAACTATGTGAGTAAGATAAAATATTCCCGTTCTATTAAGACTAGGTATTATAATAGAATGGGAATATTTTATCAAGTAATAAAGTAATACAAATATTCTATCTCCTGAATGGGATAATGAGATATAGATTATTTATACCATTATATACAGGGCAATACAATCACAGTCTATTACCACCCAGTGAAGCCCAAGGAAAGCTTCTAAGAATTCCACTAACAAAGGACATGTTTCTAGCTCAACAATTTTCACAAGACTATCTTTCCAAAAAAATATAAATTTTGATAATTTCTAAATATCTGAAAAGGTTGAATTAAACTAAGTTACTCTTTTTTTAAAATAGTAGTCTAAAATTTGCCCCCAAACAATAATCTAGTGAAAGAGAATATTAACGTGCAATAATCAGGACTATCCTAACCATCCTTCATTTAAAAGACATACATCAATAAAATATTTTGATATATGATTTAGAAGGACGCATGTAATACAAAATCATTTTCAACAGCATCAATATAACTTGAAAGTCTAGATATGATAAACTGATATGCCTCATAACTACACATTGGCTTACATATGATTTACTGATCTCAGCCTTGTTGATTACCTGAGACAAATGTAAAACTGTGCATATCTCAAACAGATGTGACAATACTCTCTGAAGCCATCTGCAAAACACTGCTTCATAAATTTTACCAAATATATTTACAGGTTTTCTTCAATTGTCCTGTTCCTGTCAACCATTAAAATATCTTGAAATTGCAGATTCATGTAAAAGTGTAAAGTTTTAAATTTACAAAAAAATTTAAGCCAAAAACATACAATAGTTAAAACATGCATTTCTGAATAAAAACATACCGATACGAGGCCACCATTTTCTTTAATTAATTTTGTTGCTTTCTGACACGTTAATATATGAATTTAGAAATATTTATCATGATGTGGTAGTTTACAATTCTATTTTCAAACATACTTTTCCCAAAATAATTTTAGGTAACATTTCTAAGATAGATATTTTATAAATGTTGTTTTTATCACATCTCCATCTTTTATCAGAAATTAGCATACACGTAGTAGCGCTAATCTGTGTCCAATATAACTTTCTGTGGCAAAGGAAGTGTGTTATAATTCCATCCTACAATATCAATTATGTTGATAATACATGATGTACAGTAACTTGAGAAAAATCACTAAATGGGTAAGGAGTGCAAACAGGGTGTTTCAGCCTGTGAACAACTGTGTTAGGGACAAGTTCCCATTCTATTTAATATAGCATCTTCAAAATAGAGAGCACCCTTTCAATAATTAGAAGAGATATAAGATAAAAATAAAGATGGTAATACTTACAGGTCCTGAGGGGTACATGGCATGCCTGGAGTCCACACGCAGAGGTCAGGGAGCATGAGAGAGAGCGGGAGAGAGAGGGAAAGGGAGAAGACAGAGATAAAGAAAGAGAGAGAGAGAGAAAGAGAGAGAGAGACAGATACCCACCCATGGGCCAATGTCCTTATCTGGTCAAGGGTATTATTCAAACAGGCTTTCTGTGGAGACTTTTAAGTGATAGGCTTAAAACAAGCAGGCATGAGTTCCCTGAGGTCACACTGTGACTGGGAGGTGGACAATGGTTCACTATTGTGATCACCATGGTGATCAAAGGGCCAGTCAAGAAGATTGCATCAAGCTGTCCCATGGTGAAGTGGTCCAAAGGAGGCACTTGGATAAGGCAGATATCTGGACCAACCACACCGAGGAACTGGGAGGAGGTGTAGAACTGGAAACTGTGCAAAGGTGAGTAAGCCTTGCTTCTGGTATAAGAAAGTTAAACTTATACTCAGTATTTGGATGCCAAGGCAACATAAATTCGTAAGAATTCACTACACTCTTCCAATGCCCACACCCAACAGGACATACTGCTGAGGCTTCAGGGACATTCTCTCAATCACACATCTCATTCCAGCCCAATGTCATCTTTGTTCCCAAAAAGGAGAAACTGTTCAAACATTCTTGATATCCAGTACCTTTCTGCTATAAGCTAAGCAGAGAAAGCTCAAACATCCTAGAGTTTATAGGAATGAAAACCATGGAGGACTTACCATATGATTAATGTTGATATGATTTGATTACAAGATGCTTCCCAAAATAGATAAAATTATTGCCTAGTTAAAACAATTCCCCACTGGCTACAAACATAGTTGTTTAATTTATTTTTACTGCTGGGCACAGTGGCTCATGCCTGTAATCCCAGCACTTTGGGAGACCAAGGTGGGCAGATCACCTGAGGTCAGGAGTTTGAGACCAGCCTAACCAATACGGTGAAAGCCCATCTCTACTAACAACACAAAAATGAGCCAGGTGTGGTGCGTGCCTGTAATCTCAGCTACTTGGAAGGCTGAGGCAGGAGAATCACTTGAACCTGGGAGGTGGAGGTTGCAGTGAGCCAAGATTGCACCACTGTACTCCAGCCTGGACGATAGAGCAAGACTCAGCCTTAAAAAAAAAAAAAATTATTTTTACTACTCCTTGCAGAGCCGGGCCAGCCCAAAGACAGTGTTCCCAGTGTAGCCCACATGTAAACTTAGAATGAGTGATATTGCTATGGGATCTTCTGGAAACCTCACAGAGATGAGCACTGAAACCAATGAGAATCAAAATGTCAATGCTGTGTTATTGAGGGGTATGTGCAATGAGAACTTTATATGTTTTTGACCAATGAGTTTTGTAAAGTGTGTTAATTTCCAAATATATTGTGACCTCCAAATTTATTTCTGTGTTGACTTCTAATTTAATTCCTCTATGGTCACACAACATACTCTAGAGGGTTTCAGTCTCAAATTTGAGTACAGTTTTATAGCCTAACATATACTCTATCCTGGAGAATGTTATAGATGTGCATGAAAATAATTTGTATTCTGTTGTGGGGTGGAGTTTTCTCTATCTGTCATCTATCATCTATCTCAGGTCAAATTGGTTGTGGAAGTACGTCGTAACCTCAATGATGCCCTATCTAATGGACTCATCAGTGATGAAAAAGAAGGTATGAACAAAAGTTATAATGGTTAAATTGCCTATTGATCCCCCCAGTCATGTTGGTTTTCAGTTTATATAATTTTGGGGAGTGTTGTTGGTGCTGATATGATTATGATTGTTATATATTCTAGATTAATTAACCCTTCTATCATTAAATACTATCCTTCTTCCTCTCTAGCAATACTTTATCTTCAAGTCTCTTTTTTTCTGATGTTAGAATACCCACTTAAGCGCTCTTCAGGATTCTCTGGAGATAGCGTTTTCCATTTTTTACTTTCAAACTATGTGAACGTTTTGTTCTAAAGTGTCTTTTTTTGTAGACAGTATATAGCTGTTCATGTTTTCTTTAAAAAAATGGAATCTCCTAATCTCTTTAAAAATTTTAATATAATTGCCATATGGCTAGGTTTATGCCTGTTATTTTCCTATCTGTTTTCTATGTGTCTTATGTCTTATTGGTGTCTCTGTTCATCCTTACCTGCCATCTTTTTTGTTAACTCTATTTTAAAGCTTTGGTGGTTCTTTTAATATTTTTTGAATTATTTTCTTATTAGTGGTCCAGGTATTTACAAAATACACCTTAAATAATCACAGCCTACCTCAGATTAATAGCAAATGTGTAACATGGCCTTTCATATTACTTGAAATCAATTTCAGAGAAGCAATTTTATTGCTCAGTTTGTCTAGATTTCCAAAAGATATTGAAGCCATCAACAATACAGGCATGTTTATAAAAGAAACCGTGAGCCTGAGATAGGAGACAGGCACTAAACACTGAGGATTCTGTCACTCTTGGACACAATGACACCATGACCAAACTGTTAAGTCATAGAGACCAGGATACAGGAACAATGGAACAGCCACATGGCTCACTACCATTATCACTGGAATATTATAATTCCCTAAGAAGAATACAGCAATCTCTGGACAAAATGGTTACTGTGAGAATTCCCACTGGCCTGTGAGCATGGAATGGTATAATTATTTCTGATACTTTCTGCTATATTTCAAGGGGAATGTATAAACTCTTTCATATGATGTCCACATTTTGGTCTACATGGAATTGTAGAAATAGAGTAAAAATACGCGAAGATGAGAAGTATACATGTACATTTGTCAAACATACATAAGGAAGGAGGCTTCACTACATATCTGCATATAAAATGTACTAATTTATTACTCTGCTGGGATGTCTCTGATTGATTGTGCAAAAATTCTAGGAGAGGAAGAGAGGCCTCAGATAACTCACCAGGTTATTAATGCCTTACACTGTTTGAATTAACAGATGTTGTAAAAGCAATTCTAAGTTATTTAATAACATAACAAAAATAATTCGGATATTACATATATGAAAAATTGGATGTTACCCTCGGAGTGCATTGTTTTGACCTTTCCTGGAGAAAGAAGCTGGTGCAAATGACAAAAACAGTACTTCTTTGGTGTGCAGGTGAGAATTCCAAGTGGCAAAATGTTGTCTTACACCAACATCACTTCCGCTCTATAAAGGGGGAAATCAGGGAGTTGAGAAACAAAACATTCTAATGCTTTATTTAGTAACAAGAGGTTTGTTGTAAGGAATCCATCGGAGATGTTCACTGGACCATCTGTATGACAAGAACAATTAATACTCGGTACTTGAAACATGACAGTGTAGAACTATTTTTTTCTAAAACATTGGTCTCAAAGTTTCCTCAGCATACCCAGCACAACACCATTCACTATGACTAGGCTCTCTCCTTACATTCATTAGAAACCCACTGAAGAGGTATAAAAGTGGCCAGAAAAATCCACATTTAAAAAAGTTGGAAATTTAATCATTTCACATCTAGGAATGTTTAAAGTAGCATGTAGCTGAAGACAGTACTTCTGTGCATATAAAATTACTCTCTCAGCTGATGAGAAAAATGAAAAACAAAGAAACTGATTAAATCCTAGTGACTGCTTGGCAAGCAAATTAGATTATACAGTGAAGATTACATATGTAATAGCTATTTTTCAATTTTCATATAGTAGTTTCATTTAATAGAGAAATGAAGAGTGAAAACTTTTTATAAAAGGGACCTTGAGCCTGAGATACGTGGCAGATTCTGAGCACTCATCTTTCTGTCACCTGGGGACTCGCCAACCCAAAGTGTTAAATTACAAAGGTCAGCATCACAGCTTGGATTTTGATCATCTCACTGCCCTCAAGAGAGCAAGTGTTGTAATGTAGGAGATTATTGCAGCTCCGATGCAAGTGTAGGTATAGCTATTTCCTGTGCTGTCACATCCCAAGTGCTAACTCCCCAGGGTCTGTTTACTAACAACATATTTATGTTGCCAATCAAGAATTCAGAGTTGCAATTTCATCTCCAAACTGGGTATCTACAGATCACTGTCCAATTCAACTTCTCTAGTGCACGTAAGCTGGTTAGTTTTCCAGTACCACAGTTCTTGCTGGGACCACATAGCTGAACTAACCGAACTCTCCTTCCATATAGTTTGCTTAGGGCAGGAAACTGTGCTGGACCTCACGTTCAGAGAAGGTATTATTTAATTCATTGCTTTCCCAGGTTTTTAACAAGATCAATTATTAGTTATCACTGATATATGCAAACTTCTAAACAAGGGGCACTGTTTACCTCAGAAACATGAAAGAAAATGAGCACTGTGGAGTATACTTCTCTGGGACACACTGATGCACCCTATTAAGTCATGGAAACCAGCTCCCTACACAGACCCAGGCTCTATGTTGCCCGGCACAGACAGTGCCTTACGGAGTATTACATAATCCCTACAAAAAGGGCAGTATTTTAGCAAAAAATTGCTTAGAGACCTGACCTGGCCCATGAGGATGTTATGTATGGTTAATATCAATTATATTAATAAAACTCTACTAGCATATTTTTGATATTATTGAAAAGGGAGGAAGCCAAAAAAAAAAAAGGAAACAAAGGATAATGAAAGCCTTGGATGATTTACCAGATAATTAATGCCTCACACTGCTATTAACAGATCCTTCACAAAACCAACTATCTGCTTGACTACAGAAAAAAATACAAAAGAAACCATGAAAAGTAAATTTATTCAACCTTGGATGTTACCTTTGGAGTGCCTCCTTTAGTTCTGCCCGGGGAATGGAACAGGTAAGAAAACCAAAATCAGCATTTCTTTGGGATGGCAGTGAGAATTCCATGCAATTCCAAAATCACTTCCATTCTGCAAGGTACAGGGAACATTACAGGAGTTTTGAGACAAAATCTTCCCAACTGAATGATTCCTGACAACAGTTTGTAATTAATTAGCCATAGTCACTTGACTACCCACATAACTAGAAAATCTGCTTGTTGCTTAGAACAGGGTTAGTATAGAAAATCAGCCCCCTGAGTATTACTAAAATTAAAATCTCTCTTAAAAGACACAATGATTCAATGAAGGAATATAGCTGTTAGCCAAGAATATCTACCTAAAATTCCTAGAATTAGAAATTTCATAATTTCACATTAAAATGTTCAATGAAGCATCTAATTTAATCCATCATCTAACGTTTAGAAAATTGCCTCCTGAGTGACAGGAAGAAGAAAAATATTGTTCTAATCCTTGAAACTGGGTTAACAAGCAAATTACAGCATGCAATGAGATAATATGAATACAACCTACTCTTCAATTTTTCATATATTTCTTTTAGTGAAAAAGTAAGTAACAAGCAAAGACTAATAATTTCTTTCTAATTGACTACATAATATACCTATACATGCTGATCCTCACTAAGAATATTGTGGCATCTACAAAAATAGACTGAATGACTCAAGTGCTGGCATAGCCATTTCCACAATGTAAACTCCTCTGATGTTGCTACCCTAGAGCCTGATTACTAGGTGTCTGAATGCTGCCAGCCATGCACTTAAATCATTGTCATGTAATCCCCAAAGATACAGAGGTCACTGAATAATTCATTTGCTCTAACATATGCGAGTGAGTTATTTTTCCAATTCCACAGGCCTTTTTGGTACCAGATACTGATCAAACTGAACGTGTTCCACGTGTTTGCCTGGTATGGTCCCTGTGCTGGACCTCAGCTCACAGAAGTGTCTTGGTCACTCATTTTGTTCAGATTTCCAAGGTTTCCATTTTTTAAAGTCATCATCGATCCAGGCACATTTATAAAAGGGACCTTGAGCCTGAGTTATATGGCAGATACTAAGCACTCATCTTTCTGTCACTCGCCAACCCACAGTATTAAATTACAAAGACTGGCATCACAGCCAGTGAACAGCCCCATGGCTGACTAGCACAGCCAGGGTCTCCTTGTCATTAGAGTGTCATGACTCCCCGTAAGAAGAATGTCAGGTGCTTTCAGGACAAAATGCTTACCAATATTAGAATTCCCCCAGCCCTTGAGAATGGGAGGGCAGAATGATTTCCATTACTTTCCTTCACGTCACATCTCAAGTAGAAGGAATAAACTCTTTTATATAAAACCTAGTTCTTGTTCCACATTCACCTTTGAAAATAGAAAAAAAAATATAGAAAAATAAAAAGTATAAATGTACATTTGTCAACCATGCAAATGGTGTATAAATACAACCGGTTCATCACGCACAAGTATATAAAATATACTAAATTATTTCTCCACTAGGGTGTCGTAATATTATTAGAAAGCAGAGGAAGTATAAAAATACTAGTAGACAAAGGAGACAGAAACCTCAGATGACTAACCAGATTATTAGGGCTAACACCATTTGGATTAACAGTCTGCTTGAAAAACCAATTATAATCTTACTTGCTAAGATAGAATAATAGAAATAACCCAGGAAAAATGCACTTGCTAAAAAATGCAATATTACCTCTGAAGTGCATTGTTCTAATTGCCAGACAAGGAATCTGGTACATGTGACAGAACAAGCAGGTTAGTGGGGCAGCAGTTATAATTTATAACTCTTGGAAATGTTTTAAATGTTATTCAAAGTACAGAGAAGAAAACATCTTAAAATAAAGGAAACTGATGCTTCAGACAGCTCATCAGATTAGTCTTTCCTAATAGTCTGTATTAACCTATTATTCACAAAACCAAATGACTGACAGTTTTAAAAATAATAAAAATAAATTTACTAAAAATCGGATACTACCTCAGGAGTGTGTTGTTCTGTTTCTTCCCAAATTAGTTAACTGGTACAAATGACAAAATTAGCCATTCACTGGTTCAGTGGTAAAATTCCATGGAATTGTAACTCACTCAATCTACAAAGTGTAGCAGAAATTAGGGAATTTATATAACAAAATTTGTCAAATGGAATATTTAGTTACCAGCAGATATAAGAATTCACATTAGACATTCACTGGACCATTCAATGAATGACAAGAAAAATTATTCTTCCATCTTTGACCACTATAAAATATAAACTTTTTATCTGAGATATTAGTCTCAAAGCTTCCCTGGCATGCCCAATCAAAGTCATTTATTACAATGAGGATATCTCTTCAAACACAATGGAAACCTTTGAGGATGTATGAATATAGCCAATGAAATCTATGTAAAAAACAATTTGAAATATAACCTAAGTTTATTTGAGAGGCAGCATACAGTTGAAGCCAGCAAAACAGTGGTTTGCTTTTTGATAAGAAAAACTAAAATCAAAAAAACAAGTGTTACAATCCTAGTGGCTGAACTGGCAAGAAAATTAAAATACACTAGAATATTCTATATAGAATACCCTTTTTTCAATTCCCATGTAATGGTTTCACTTAACTGAAAATAAAAAGTAAGACCAGGAGCAGTGGCTCACGCCTGTAATCCCAGCACTTTGGGAGGCTGAGACGAGTGGATGACCTGATGCTGAGAGTTGAGACCAGCCTGGCCAACATGGTGAAACTCTGTCTCTACTAAAAATATGAAAATTATCCAGGCCTGGTGGCATTCCAGGCTACCTGGGAAGCTGAGGTGGAGACTCTCTTGAATCTGGGAGGCAAAGGTTGCAGTGAGCCAAGATCATACAACTGCACTCCAGCCTGGGCAACAGAGTGAGACGTTGTCTCAAAAAAAAAAGAAGCGGAAAATCTCATCGTATCTTTGGATTTGGATGTTGACCCTCTCATTACCCTCAAGAGACTGATCATTAACCAGAAAATCCTGCGAGCTCAGACAAATGTGTGAATGGCTCAAGGACAGGCACAATAATGTCCCATGAGTCTCACTATGTCCTGGTTCCCAGGGTCTATGAACTGTTTCTATAAATGCTGCCAACCAAGTACAAAGAGAGTTGCTATGTCAAAAAAGCAGCTGAGTATTTACAGACCTGAGAACAATTCATTTGCTCTAACATATGTGGGCCAGTTCGTTTTCCAGTACCCCAGTCCCTGTAAACTCCCTCCATGTTTGCCTGGCATAGTCCCAGTGCTGGACCTCAGCTCACAGAAGTGGCACAAAAATGATTTGGTCACTCATTTTGTTCAGATTCCGATGAAATCCATTTTTTTAATAGTCATCATCGATCCAGGCACATTTTTAAAAGGGACCTTGAGTCTGACATATGTGGCAGACACTGAGCACATCTGTCACTCTGGGACACACTGACCCATGCTATGCAATCATGGAGACCAGCATCACAGTCAATGACCAGCCCATGGTGGACTAGCACAGCCAGGGTCTCATGGTCACCAGAGTGTTATAATTCCCTAAGAGGATATGTTGGTATGCTCAGGACAAAAGGCTTACCAATATTAGAGTTCCCACTGGCCCTTGAGGATGGGAGCGCAGCATTATTCCCAATACTGTCTTTCCTTCTTGTCTTGCCTCAAAGGGAAGGATAAATTCATGCATATGAAACCCAGTTCTTGGTCTATGTTGTTCTGTAGGAAGAGAGTATGTATATGAGAATCTGAGAAGTACACATGGACATTTTTTAGCCTTGCATAAGACAGGATGTTTCATATGTTATTCAAAGTAGAGAAAAGTATAAAATCTTTTAAAAAAGGAGATTGATGCTTTAGCTCATCAGAATATTAATGTCTGAGACTGTTAGTATTAACCAACTCTTTATAAACCTAAATTCTTAATTACTTAAAAAAATAAAAAGGCGTCACAAAAATAAATTCACTAAATATCGGATGTTACCTTAGATGTGCATTGGAGTGCTTCCTCACAGCTATGTTAGCTGGTACAAATGTCAAAATTAGCACTTCACTGTTTGGCAATGAAATTCCATGGAATTCTATCTTATCCAATCTACAGAGTACAGGGAAAATTAGGAGAGTTGTAAAACAAAATTTGGTTAACGGACTTACTTTGTTACAAGCAGTTACAAGAATTCACATTAGATACTCATTGGACCATCTGCATAACAAGAACAATTATGCTCACATCTTTGATCAAAATTGTATGGAAATAATGTTTTCTAAAACATTTGTTCCAAAGTTCCTCCAGCACTTACCCTTCAAAACAACTTTTTTTTTTGAGACAGAGTTTTACTCTTGTTGCCCAGGCTGGAGTGCAATGGTGTGATCTCGGCTCACTGCAACCTCCGCCTCCTGGTTTCAAGCGATTCTCCTGGCTCAGCCTACCGAGTATCTGGGATTACAGGAATGTGCCACCATGCCCAGCTAATTTTGTATTTTTAGTAGAGATGGAGTCTCTCCATGTTGGTCAGACTGGTCTCAAACACCTGACCTCAGGTGATCCACTCATCTTGGCCTCTCCAAGTACTGGCTTTACAGGAATGAACCAATGCACCCGGCCGCATTACAACTTTTAATTAATACAGTGGTCACCCATGGAGGACATATGAAAGTAGCCAATGAAGTTCATATAAAAATCCAAGAATTTGAAAAACACTGGTATCACTTCTAAAAATGTGTGCTCTAACATGTAGTTGAAACTAGCACTGAGACATGTAACAGCTTGTTTGGTTGATGGAAAAACAAAAAAGAAACAACTGTTTCAGTCCTACTGACTGGGTTGGCAATCAAATGAAAATACACTACAAGATTTCATATAAGATATTTATTCTTTAATTTCCATGTAATTATTTCACTTAAAAGAAAATGAGAAGTGACACAACCCACCATTAAAGAGGTGGTACCAGGCTTCATGTTTCAACAAAAAACACAAGAAGCCTACATAGCAACAGGACGGTGTTCTTGACCACCCAGCAGTGCCTCCAGGTTCAGTGGAAGAGGCGGGCCTAACCTCCTACTGTAAACAAAAAAGACAGGAAGCTTACCTAGTAACCTGAAGGAGTCCCTAGAAACCCAGTAGCGCCTAGATGGGCAGACAAGCAACCTCATCAAGCAGCTCCCTGACACCACAGCCAGGTAAATCCACAAAGATGGGAAAAACCAGCGCAAGAAAGATGAAACCATCAAAGACCAGAACACCTCTTCTCCTTCAAGAGATCACAACTCCTCAACAACACGGGAACCCAACATGACTGAGAAAGAGTGTAACAAATTGACAGAAACAGGCTTCAGAAGGTGGATAATAACAAACTTTTCTGAGCTAAAGGAACACGTTCTAACTCAATGCAAAGAAACCAAAAATCTTGAAAAAAAGATGAAATGCTAACTAGAATAACCAGCTTAGAGAACATAAATGACTTGATGGAGTTGAAAAACACAGTACAAGAACTATGTGAAGCAAACACAAATTTTAATAGCCAAATTGATCAAGCAGAAGAAAGGGTATCAGAGATTGAAGATCAACTCAATGTAATAAAAAGAGAAGGCAAGACAAGAGAAAAAAGAGTGAAAAGAAACGAACAAAACCTCTGAGAAATATGGGATTATGTGAAAAGATCTAATCTACACTTGATTGGTATACCTGATTATGATGGGAAGAATGAATCCAAGCTGGAAAACACACTCCAGAATACTATCCAGGAGAACTTCTCAAGCCTAGCAAGGCAGTCCAACATCCAAATCCAAGAAATACAGAGAACTCCACATAGATATTCCTCAGGAAGAGCAACCCCAAGGCACATAATTGTCAGATTCACCAGGGTTGAAATGAAGGAAAAAATGCTAAGGGCATCCAGAGAGAAAGGTGAGGTCACCCACAGATGGAAGCCAATCAGACTCACAGTGGATCTCTTTGGCAGAAACCCTTCAAGCCAGAA
>PVKP010001227.1:106527-153873 GCA_004027715.1 Plecturocebus donacophilus
GCGGGGGGTGGGAAGTGTGGGGAGGGATAACATGGGGAGAAATGTTGGATATAGTATGCACCTATGCAGCAACCTTGCATGACTTGTACATGTATCCCAGAATCCAAAGTTAAATAAAAAAATAAAAAAAGAACTTTCAACCCAGAATCTCATATCCAGCCAAACTAAGCTTCATAAGTGAAGGAGAAATAAACTCCTTTACAGACAAGCAATTACTGAGAGATTTCATCACCACCAGACCTGCCCTACAAAAGCTCCTGAAAGAAACACTAAGCACAGAAAGGAAAAAGTATCAGCAAAAGCAAAAGCAAACCAAATGGCAAAGACCAAAAATGCAATGAAGAAAATGACTCAACTAACAGGCAAGAAAACCAGTCAGTAACAAAATGGCAGGATCAAATTCACATATAACAATATTAACATTGAATGTAAACAGCCTAAATGCCCCAATCAAAAGACACAGACTAGCAAACTGGATAAAAAGTCAAGACCCATCGGTGTGCTCTATTCAGGAAACCCATCTCACATACAAAGACACACATAGACTCAAAATAAAGGGATAGAAGAAGATTTACCAAGCAAATGGAGAACAACAAAAAAAGCAGGGGTTGCAATCCTAGTCTCTGATAAAATGGACTTCAAACCAACAAAGATCAAAAGAGACAAAGAAGGGCATTACATAATGGTAAAAGGATCAATCCAACAAGAAGAGCTAACTATCCTAAATATATATGCACCCAACACAGGAGCACCCAGATATATAAAACAAGTTCTTAATGACCTAAAATGAGATTTAGACTCCCACACAGTAATAGCAGGAGACTTCAACACTCCACTGTCAATATTAGATCAACGAGACAGAAAATTAACAAGGACATCCAGGACTTGAATACAGAACTTGAATATAGAGCTGGACTTGAATACACAGCTGGACCAAGCAGACCTAATAGACATTTACAGAACACTCCACCCCAAATCCACAGAACATACATTTTTCTCACCACCATATCACACTTACTCTAAAATTGATCACATAATTGGAAGCAAATCATTCCTCAGCATATGCCAAAGAATGGAAATCATAACAAACAGAAATACAAATTACCATCAGAGATTACTGCAAATGGCTCTATGCACATAAACCACCAAACCAGGAAGAAATGGTTAAATTCCTGGACACTTGTACTCTACAAAGACTAAACCAGGAGGAAGTTGAAACCCTGAATAGACCAATAACAAGGGCTGAAGTTGAGGCAGCAATCAATAGCCTATCAAACAAAAAAAGTCCAGGTCCAGACTGGTTCTCAGCCAAATTCTACCAGACGTACAAAGAGGAGCTGGTTCCATTCCTTCTGAAACTATATCAAACAATACAAAAAGAGGGAATCCTCCCTAACTTATTTTATGAGACCAACATCATCCTGATAGCTAAACCAGGCAGAGATTCAACTAAAAAAGAAAACTTCAGGCCAACATCCATGATAAACATCGTCGCAAAAACCTTCAAGAAAATACTGGCAAACTGAATGCAACAGCACATCAAAAAGCTTATTCATCATGACCAAGTAGGCTTCATCCTGGGGATGCAAGGCTGGTTCAACATACTCAAGTCCATAAACGTAATCCATCACATAAACAGAACCAAAGACAAAAACCACATAATTATCTCAACAGATGCAGAGAAGAGCTTTGACAAAATTCAACAGCCCTTCATGCTAAAAACTCTCAATAAACTAGGTACTGGCAGAACGTATCATAAAATGATATAAGCTACTTATGACAAACCTACAGCCAATATCATACTGAATGGGCAAAAGCTGGAAGAATTCCCTTTGAAATCAGGCACTAGATAAGGATGCCCTCTCTCACCATTCCTATTCAAGATAGTATTGGAAGTACTAACCAGAGCAACCAGGCAAGAAAAAGAAATAAGGCGTATTCAATTAGGAAAGGATGAAGTCAAACCGTCTCTCTTTGCAGATTACATGATTGTATATTTAGAAGACCCCACCATCTCAGCCCAAAATCTTCTCAAACTGACAAGCAACTTGAGCAGAGTCTCAGGATAAAACATCAATGTGCAGAAATCACAAGCATTCTGATATACCAATAACAGACAAACAGAGAGCCAAATCAAGAGCAAACTCCCATTCACAATTGCTACAAAGAGAATAAAATACCTAGGAATACAACTAACAAAGGATGTAAATGACCTCTTCAAGGAGAACTACAAACCACTGCTCAACAAGAGAGGACACAAACAGATGGAAAAACATTCCATACTCATGGTTAGGAAGAATCAATATCGTGAAAATGGCCATACTGCCCAAAGTAATTTATAGATTCAATGCTATCCCCATCAAGGTACCAATGACCTTCTTCACAGAACTGGAAAAAACCACTTTAAATTTCATATGGAATCACAAGAGATCCTGCATAGCCAAGACAATCCTAAGCAAAAACAACAAAGTTGGAGGCATCACACTGCCAGACTTCAAACTATATTACCAGGCTACAGTAATCAAAACAGCATGGTACTGGTACCAAAACAGAGACATAGACCAATGGAACAGAACAGAGGCCTCAGAAGCAACACCACACATCTACAACCATCTCATCTTTTACAAACCTGACAAAAACAAGCAATGGGGAAAGGACTCTATGTTTAATAAATGATGTTGGGAAAACTGGCTAGCAGTGTGCAGAAAGCAGAAACTGGACCCCTTCCTGTAACCTTACACTAAAATTAACTCCAGATGGATTAAAGGTTTAAACATAAAATTTAACACCATAAAAACACTAGAAGAAAACACAGGCAAAACCATCCAGGACATAGGCATAGGCAAGGACTTCATGACTAAAACACTAAAGGAAATGGCAACAAAAGCCAATACAGACAAATGGGATCTAATTAAAATTCAGAGTTTCTGTACAGTAAACGAAACCATCATTAGAGTGAACTGGCAACCAACAGAATAGGAAAAAATTTTTGCAGTCTACCCATCTGACAAAGGGCTAATATCCAGAATCTACAAAGAACTAAAACAGATATACAAGAAAAAAACAACCCCATACAAAAGCGGGCGAAGGATATGAACAGACACTTTTCAAAAGAAGACATATATGATATGAGGCCAACAAACACATGAAAAAAATGCTCACCATCACTAGTCATTAGAGAAATACAAATCAAAACCACTTTGAGATACTATCTCATGCCAGTTAGAATGACAAACATTAAAACATCTGGAGACAACAGATGCTGGAGAGGATGTGGAGAAAAAGGAACACTCTTACACTGTTGGTAGGAGTGTAAATTAGTTAAACTATTGTGGAAGACAGTGCGGCAATTTCTCAAGGATCTAGAAATAGAAATTCCATTTGACCCAGCAATCCTATTACTGGGTATATACCCAAAGAACTATAAATCATTCTACTATAAAGACACATGTACACGTATGTTCATTGCAGTCCTATGTACAATAGCAAAGACCTGGAACCAACCCAAATGTCCATCAATGATAGACTCGACAAAGAAAATGTGGCACATATACATCATGGAATACAACACAGCCATAAAAAACGATGAGTTCGTGTCCTTTGTAGGGACTTGGATGAATCTGGAAACCATAATTCTCAGCAAACTGACACAAGAACAGAAAACCAAACACCACATGTTCTCATTCATAGGTGGGTGTTGAACAATGAGAACACGTGGACTCGGGGAGAAGAGCATCACACACTGGAGGCAGGGGAGAGACAACGGGGGGTTGGGAGGGATAACATGGGGAGAAATGCCGCATATAGTCAGAGGGGGAATAGAGGCAGCAAACCACCTGGTTATGTATGCACCTATGTAACAACCCTGCATGATCTGCACATGTACCCCAGAACCTAAAGTAACATATATAAAAAAAGGAAGACATCACAAATTTAAAAAAATAATAAAATGAGAAGTAAAAACCTGTGCTATTTTTGAATGCTGATATCTCTTTGCCAGTGACAAATCATCAAATCAGAACATTCTGGGCACTCACACAAATGTCTGAATGGCTTGTGGGTTCACACAATGATTTCCTGTAAATCCTGTAATTCCTGTGCTGGCTCCCTAGTGTCTGGTAGTGTGTAAATGCCCCCAGCCAAGCACTTGAAGAGTCTCGATCTTACCTTCAACTACATATTGATAGGTAACTGTCCAATAATTTCCTCTACTGTATGTGAGTCTGTTCATTTTCTAATTCCACAAGCCATTTTGGTACCAGTGCTGATCAAACTGAATGATAGCCATGTGTTTCTCTGGCATGGCCCCTGTGCTGGACCTCAGCTCACAGAAGTGGCACAGAAGAGGTTTGGTCACTCATTTTGTTCAGATTCCAATGAAATCCATTTTTAAGTCATCATCGATCCAGGCACATTTATAAAAGGGACCTTGAGCCTGAGACATGTGGCAGATCCTGAGCACACAGCTATCTGTCACATTTGGAGACACTGACTCACACTAGTCAATCACATGGAGACCAGCATCACAGTCAATGACCAGCCCATGGCTGACTAGCGCAGCCAGGGTCTCATGGTCACTGCAGTATCATGATGCACTAAGAGGAAATGCTGGTATTCTCAGGATAAAATGCTTACCAGTATATCAAGCATTTTGAGGTTTTGATGTCAGACTTATATTACACTCCATTCTGTCACTTCTTTAGGTAGAAAAAATAACTTTCATATAAAAAATCTTTGCTGGTTCCATGCTGAACTACAAGAATAGAGAAAAGGTGAGCAAAGATGTGTAACACAGACATTCATTATTCAAACAGCCTGGGGATGCCCACGCTGTAGGCCTTCTCACATGCATAGCTTCATTGTTCCCTACACTGAAGAATCCTTTCCCATACTTCATGAGGCTACTGACTGATTGAACCAGGTTAACCCATATGACGGAGCTGCCTAACCTAAGATGCTCTCTTCATTCTTATGGTCCACAGTCTCCACCCTCTACACAGACCCAGCATCTTAAGAGTAGAGAAAACCCTTCGCCATCCCAGAAAGTACCAGTAGGTGCTAGTTGGAAGCCCAGTAACATCAGATAAGCTAGGTGATCAAAACATACCCCCTCAGCTCTGATAGCTAGGTTGCCTACAAAAACATGGCCTACAAAAGCAGGACAGGAATTAATCCTAAACAGGGAACACACCTGCTGTAATAAAACATTTGAATAGATTAAGATTCCCCTAATTTAAAAAGAAAAAAAAATGCAGAATAAACTAAAACATCACCTATCTAACGAGAACTGGAAAAATCACAATTGGAAGGAAAATCATGAGGAGGATGAAAAAAGACAGTTAACCAAGCCAACCTCAAGATTAACCAAATGTGGTTATCAGGTAAGAAGTTAAAAATAGTCATGGTAAAAATGCTTTGGCAATTAATCATTAAGCTTCTTGAAAAAAAGTAAAAAGCTAGAAATCTCAGAGAGGTAGAAGTTTAAAAAATAAAAAAAAAGAACCAAGTGACAAAATAGAACTGAAAAATTAAAAAATAATAGAATAGTAATTTACCATAGAACAATGAAATTTAGCTAATTTGGACCTGAAAGAAAATACTCTGGAAAAAAAAAAGAACATAGTTTCATGGACCTGTGTGTGTCACAAGGATGTCAGTTGAAAATAATTATAATGTTCTTTTTTTTGTGGGGGGGCGCGCAGGAAACAGAGTTTCTGTCAGCCAGGCTGGGGTGCAGTGACGCGATCTTAGCTTGCTACAATCTTCATCTCCCAGGTTCAGGTGATTCTCTTGCCTTAGCCTCCTGAGTAACTGGGACTACAGGTGCACGACACCATGCCTGGCTAATTTTTGTATTTTTGGTAGAGATGGGGTTTTGTCATGTTTGGCCAGGCTGGTCTCGAACTGCTGACCTCAGGTGATCCACCTGCTTCAGCCTTCCCAAGTGCTACGAGACTGAGGCAAGAGAATCGCTTAAACCTGGAGGTCAAGGTTGTAATGAGCCAAGATTGCATCACTGCAGTACAGCCTGGGAGACAGAGGGAGACTATCTCAAAAAAAAAAATTATAATTATTTTCAACCTCAGCTCTCTGTCACACATAGGTTCATGAGGCTATGTTCATTTTCTTTCAGAGTATTTTTCAGAGCAAGACTCCATCTCAAAAAAAAAAAAAAGTAGTAAAAGAAGGTGTGACAAAAATGTCACACAAAATAGGGGATACCAATAAAAAAAAATAGGTATTTTTTAAAAGAACCAAATGAAAATGTTATCTATAAGAAACTGACTAAAGACAGAGGTTAAAAATTAAAAGAAGAGGAAGACATACAAGTAGAATCAAAAGGCTAATACGTTTACATTAATTATCAGGCAAAACAGCCTTCAAAACAGTGTATCAGGAATTAAGACAGAGACTACAAAAGAATCTAAGTAACTGATCATGAAAACGTAACAATACTACATATGTATGTACCTAAAACAAGATCTACAAAACATACAAAGCAAAAACTAATAAAATTAAAAGAGCAAATAGGAATTAGGTAACATCAACACCACAGTCACCTAATTTGATTTTTTTTTGGTTGGGGATAGAGTCTCACTCTGTCACTCAGGCAATCTCTGCCTCCTAGGTTCAGGCTATTCTCCTGAGTCTCCTGCCTCAGCCTCCCAAGTAGCTGGGATTACAGGCGTCTGCCACCATGACTGGCTACTTTTTTTGTATTTTTAGCAGAGATAGGGTTTCACCATGTTGGCCAGGCTGGTCTTGAACTCCTGACCTCAAGTGATCCACCTGCTTTGGCCTCCCAAAGTGCTGGGATGATAGGTGTAAACCATCAAATGCGGCCCCAGTTTGATTTTCTTGGCATTAAAGGAGCCATACAAACTAACAGATGAATGTGCACTCTTTTATTATGCACATGAGAGCATTAATAAAGACAGACTTACTGGGGACAAAAAAGATAATGCTACTAAAGTTAAACTAATTGCATTTTTATCAAATATCTAATATGGCCATCACAATAAAAATCAGTAAAACACCTGAAAATAATAATACTGAAAGTAAAACAATGCATTCTAAATAACTCCTAGGTTGGGAAGATTTTACCAGGGAAATTAGAGAACACTTGGAAAGGAATTAAAATAAACACAACATAAAAACATTTGTTGTTTCCATGTAGATAAATACTCTGCTAGCACTAGTAAAAGAAAGCCATAAAGAAAATTCACATGCCATGAAGAACATAAGTAAAATTTCCTTCTGCATCTAGGAATACATTTTAGGACATGTTTTAGAAAAAAAGAATACTTCAAACATGAGCAGTCCAGCTATTTCTTACCAGCTCTATGGCTTATTTATCCAAAGCACTCTCTCACATCTTGAAGTGTGAATGAAAACATAAATCTTCTTTAAATCCATATTTGCATGAGTTTTCATGGCAACTACACCTGTGAAGGGTACAGGAAGCATATGCCCCCTTAATTATGGATGCAGGCATTGGTCAACAATCACAAAACCATGTTGTTTTGTATAATACATGTTGCGTCTTTAACTGAATTAATGACATTTAAAATAGAAACTGTTTTCACTTCACTCAGAAAAAAACTTCAGTGTAAAATTCTCTGATTTCAATCTCAGCAAACATGCAGAGTATCAATCCACTTAAAAAAAAGCTCACACCTGTAATCCTAGCACTGTGGGAGGCTGAGGCAGAAGAATCACTTGAAGCCAGGAGTTCAAGATCACCCTTGGCAACAAAAAGAGACACTGTCTGTACAAAATTTTTTTGAAAATTTAACCAGGCATAGTGGCCTGTGCCTGTAGTTCCAGCTATGCAGAAGGCTAAGGAGAGAGCACAGCTTAAGCCCAGGAGTTCAAGACTGTAGTGAGCTGTAATTGTACCACTGCACTCCAGTCTGGGTGACGGAGTGAAATCCTGTCTGAAAAAAGAAGAAAACAAAACAAATAAAAAAAAGGGATGACGACGTTGGCTAACAGCAGGCAACAGAGATTGCCACAGACCCCTGGCCTAAAAGACATTGCTTCTCGTGGGTGCTCCCTGACAATCTGTATACATTCTTTCTCACAATAGATCTGACAAGAACATCCACCTCATGTCTTTGGGAGCTATCAAAGTAGAATGCACTGGACCAATGCAAAATTACCAGAGAATAAAATTTCTGCAAAAAACATGCAGCACGTCCAGGACACCTGGCAGGAATAGTGGTAATTCAACTGGAGTGGAGAAGCCTGACTCAAATTACTTAACTGTTCACCACCATTTAGCCAAAGTGCACTTCACAGGTACACTGGGGAGTCCAAAGGATAATGGCAAAGCTGCATGTATAACACTGCAAAATAACTATCTTGAAGTATGTGGGCACTTTTGCTTTTCCCTTTCATTATCACAATCAGCAAACAGAAGGTATCAAGGGAAAACTTTTACATGCACCTATGTTTCTGCGAGTACCATCATCACTCCTGGCATAGAAGAACCTCAAAAGCAAATACAAATCCTACTGAAATTGCCACTACTAGAGTGGTGAAAAGCCAAAGACCTTCACTAGTGCTCAAACTGTGTACTCTGAGGAACCAACACATTATGTGTCACAACATGTTATTTCTAGATGTCACCCCAAACTGATTAACTTTGTCATTAAAACAAAGCAACACCAACTAAAAATCAGGGAGGCTTTAATGCACTGGCAGTCACTTTTTTTTTTTTTTTTTGAGATGGAGTCTCACTCTCGCCCAGGCTGGAGTGTAGTGGTGCGATCACAGCTCACTGCAGCCTCTGCCTCCTGGGTTCAAGCAATTCTCCTACCTCACCCTCCCGAGTAGTTTGGACTACAGGTGTGTGCAGCCACACCGGGCTAATTTTCGTAGTTTTAGTAGAGATGGGGTTTCTCACATTGGCCAGGATGGTCTTGATCTCCTGACCTCATGATTCACCCACCTTGGCCTCCCAAAGTGCTGAGATTACAGGTATGAGCCACTGCACCCAGCCAGCAGTCACGGATTTTACATTGGAAATTAAATCTCATATTTTGCTCACTGAAATGTGCTGAACACAATTGATAAATCAAATAATCATAAGAGTGTGTGTGTGAGATATCTATACAGGTGAAAACAAGAATTTTATCTCCCCAAATGCGTGCACACAAAGAATTATGGTAGGACAGAAGTCAGTCTAGATATGAAACACTGCACCCAGAATTAGCTGTGAAAGGCAGGGCTGCACTAATGGTTTACCTACGTCTCTGGAAAACACAACCATCCTGGAAACTGAAGCATGTCTTCTAGGCTCAATTTTCAGACACTTTAACATAACTCATAGAAAAACTTTGAAAAGCTACAGGAAAATAAGCCAACAAACAACAGATAAAGCCAACTAAGTATTATACAAATAATTAGCGTAACTGGAAATTCTTCTGGCTTTACTAGTACAATCTTTTGGGTTATCTCTCCAGAGATTAAAAAAAAAAAAACAGTGGTTAAATATTTTGTGACTTGAGTGTGAGAGAAAATGACATCACTGAATACAGTTACACAAACATTAACCCCAATTCAAGGTAACACCCATCACTGACATGCACATTTGGTCCCTTATTAAAATAAGAAGAGGCCGTGTTGCAAACCATGTTGGGGTATCTTCTAAAACCAGAAGAGGCAAAAACCATGAAGATATATTAGAACGCCAACAGTACAGGAAAATGGCAAGTTGCCTTTCTATGCAACTCCATGCTCTCTTACACATGGGATCTGTATCTGCACTGGAAGCATATCAAATCAAAGTCCGCATTTAAACAGAAAAGGTATATGCACAAACAAAAATAAAATGTAAAATTTCTTGTAGGACCCTCCTGGTCCCACTGCTTTTTCTCTTTTTCTGACCAATGGCTGCGTATAGCTATGCAAGTTAGAAGAGTAATGACAAACAGAAAGAGTCATGCGCTCCTCCGCTGCTGTGTTAGTTACTGATGTGGTTGGTAAAATGGAAGATGGAGGGGCTCTGCAGAGAGATGCCTGGGGAGCCCACAGCCACAGCCCTCCCAGCTGGGGAGTCTTCTGTGGCTATAGAAGCAGCGACTCCAAGTCCCACCTGCTGGAGTCAGGAATGGAGAAAAAAAGAGAAAAAAAGAAAAACAGGAAAATCAGGCAGAGCCACTTTTATCAAACTAGCTGGGGCTCCAGGTGGACTGTGGCGGCAAAGGGCAGCAGAAGTGGGAGATAAGGTGTGGAGCACAGGCCGGGCCGGGAGGAGCGTGCTTCACATGCTCATGCAGGCATTCACCCTGGAGGGCCAAAAAAGGGTCTTTCAGGTTCTCTTCAGTGAATATATGCACACCCTACTATTTACTGTGGTTTATGGCGAGTGGTCTGGCCATCTTGGGTGATACGCCTAGCATTCACTGGGAACATTATGTGGACAATATTCTACCAAATTCCACAAATTTAAGTCTTCTGAAGAACCCAAGTTCCTCTGAGGGATGAGGGACTGCAGAGCTAGAACAAAACAAACAGAGACAGGCTGCCAGCTAACTCTTCCTGTGCCACCTGCACATTCACTTGCCCTGCATACAGTATGTGTGCTACGATGCCCTCACAGAGAGAAGTCCTTCACACAAGGAATCTCCTGTGCACAGGAGCCTGGACAAACGCCCTGATGCAACCTGCATCAACGAATGGAAGTTGTCCCTCTTTATCTACCCGCTGTTGGAGCAATGTGCTGGACCTCAGCTCGACGAGGATGACGGTATAGAGTTTTCACTCATTTTGTTCAGCTTTCCAAGGAATGCATGTATAAAAGTCATCATTGATCCACGCACAGTCTTTGTACCTGCAAAGATGGGATATCAGGCTTTTGGGAAATGGACATTTACCGTCCTGAGGAATCCACCAGCACCTGGAGAAGCCCACACCACATGTGCCACACGTGGCCTAGGGCTCCCTGCCATCTCCAGGAATCTCCCATGACAAAGATCATCCATCACAGCCTCTGGCCTTCTTCCATGCCAGACCACCTAGGAATTAGAGGCAAAACAGGTATGCTTGAGAAAGGGAAGCAGGCACACAGGTCTCAAGGGCCACATGATTCACTTCGCTGTGGTTCATCCTGTACCTACTTCCCAAAAGCTACTACAGAAGGAACCAGAAGCACTATAATTGGAGGGTGTGGTCTGGTTGAGTAACACCTAAGTTTTGCTGGCAGCCATAAATGACAAGATACAAACAAACCCACTGCTTCAGGCAATTAAAAAAAAAAAAAACTACAAACATCTGTAGGTCTGCATTGCTTGTGACTAAGGACTGGTATTCCAAGAACTTTTGCCAGTAATCAAAGAACATGTTTCAAAGGCTCACTAATCCAAGATTGAGCAGAAAAGCAGAATAAGACCTGGGAACTTAATCTGCGCAACAAACCACAGGAAGTAGGATTTATAGAGAAGAAGAATGCTCTGTTGAAGAAACAAATTAATCTCTTGAGAGAAATCCTTGAAATTAGAACCTGAATGATGGTTTCACAGAAACTCTACATGGCATGAATGAGGCTTCCTGTGTAAGTGAAAAGTTGGCCTGTGAATATCTGCTGGGCATAAAGAGTCTAATGGGAGCCTTGCAGACATAGAAAATTACCCAACATTGCCTCAATACTGGACCCAAGTCCACATGGGATACTCTAATTTTGTGCTCTTCCTGTCACACAACATCTGGGCAGTGAATCCTGCAATAAGATTTAGATAGAAAACTGTCTTTGCCTTTAGGCAGGAGGTCAACACTACTCCAAACCTGACCTCTAATGTCTTTCTTGTTATAGGACCCCAAAAGATGTATGTACAATGGCCAGTGACCCCCAAATGATGGAAATTCCAGTAGCACAGGGACAGCAGAATGACCCAGACATAGCACTGCAGAGAGTACTAGCACAACTACAAGGACACAAAATATCTAAAAAAGACCTCCTGGAAAAGTTTCCAAATCAATGAAATTAGTGCAGAACGAAGAGACTAACACTAGACTTAATATGCAGGAGAGAATAGGACCACCTACGTACATAAATATATTTTGGTTTTGCTGCTGTTCACTTGAGCTACCATCCATACCACTGTTAAATCACAACAAGTAATGTTTGGATAGCCACAACTTTTTTTTTCTGATATTGACCCAAAAGACTCCAATAAAATGTCCCCTGGAGAAAAACATGTGACGGGGGATGTAACAAAGACTGTCAGGAAACAAAAGCAATCTGCTGAAAAGCCCTCTCATCTAGATGTCAGATCACATTCTATTCCCAGCAGCCCAAGGCCAGCATGGCATTTGTGATGTAAGGTACATACCATGTGAAACAGAATCGCAAATGTCATTGACCATCCCTGTGTTAGGGTACCAGGTCAACATATGCACGGTTCTTTCTTATTCCCACCTGCAGTACTCATCACCAGCCATGGGATCTCAATTTCTCCCTGGGGAGGCGCAAATCACAAATGGGAGCCAAACTACAGTGTACTTTCCAGAGAGAACATCAGAATCAGCCACCTCCTCACAACTGTCACTGCTGCTACAAAAACACCATGGGCACTAAAAAGTCTTCAGCCTTGAAAAACACATGAGCCAAAGAACAGCAAAGGTGTGACCTTGGGCTCTCTTCCCAGCCACAAAGACCTGTCTACCTCGGGTGACAAGGGAACCCAGAGCCAGGACTCAAGGACAAACCTGGCCACACAGAGGTGGGTTACTGGCTAACTCTTCTGTGCCACCTGCATATTCACATAGTCCTGCAGACAGTGTCTGTGCTACCCCAGCTCACAGAGAGAAGTCCTTCACATAAGGAATCTCCTCCATGCAGGAGCGCCAACTGCCCTGTGACTCCCTTTGATCCAAAGTGGACCTACATGGATGATTTAGTGCGACCCGCCTCAACAAATGAAGTTGTCTCTCTCTAGCCCCTGCTGGAGTAGTGTGCTGGACCTCAGTTCGTTGAGGATGACGGTATAGAGTTTTCACTCATTTTGTTCAGCTTTCCAAGGAATGCAGGTATTGAGGTCATCATTGATCCACACACAGTCTTTATCCCTGCAAAGAAGGAACTTCAGGGGCTTTTGGAAAATGGACATTTACCAACCTGAGGGATCCACCAGCATCCAAAGGAGACCACATTCCACATGTCAAGGGGCTCCCTGCCATCTCTAGGGATCTCCCAAGATGAAGACGAACCCTCGTGGCCACTGGCCTTCCTACTGTGGCCATAACACCTGGGAAGTGCAGAGGAAAAACAGGTGTGCTTCAGAAAGGCAGGCAGGTACACACGTCAAAAGGACATGCATTTGACTCAACTGTGGTGTATCCCATATGTACCTCCCACAGGCTACTCCTCTTTTGGGATGGGTATACGAGTCCACCCAGGAATGAACATATCAGGCATGTGTTAATTTTGAAGGCACTATCATGCTACAGAGCCCAATGTGTGAGAACTCTCTCAACACCACCCATTTGCCAGGACTGACTCAAAAGCCCTTCATCATCAGAGAAGACACAGACCACAGGGCTATTTAAATGAGAAAAGTTTTGAGGAAAAACTCTTCTAGCACAAAAGGTAATTTTCCTTCAGTCTAAGAATTTTCACACTAGGCTGCTTTAACACTTTTCACACTGAGGAAAACATTCAGTAACAACACAAAGTCTATCCCGGCATCTTCCTTACAGGTCCAGCTCAGGGACCCCAAGGAGCACCAGACACACTGAATCCCATAGGGCTTCTGAGGCATTGTGGCTGACAGCACCATACATTTTAAGGCACTTGCCTGTGAACATGGCCACACAGTTCAAAACCTACGCATCACTGCCTGTAGACACTACATAGCCCCGTCCTACAATAACAAGACTATTTAACAAAGAAGACTGCTGGGAAGAATTAGGAGGAATTAGAAAATAGCCTAACATCACAAGCCACTAAGGTATTTAAGCACAGAGACCATCCTGGACCACATTTCTGAGCAGAGGTCACCAGGATATGGGAATACACTCTCTCATAATTAGGCATGTTGACTGCATCGAGGTGCCTGAGGGGTTCAGAGGCAAAGTATTCCCAACCTTGGATGGGTAGAAACCCTGGGTTGATATAAGCTCAAATGCCTGAGGGAGACAAGCATCTCTTTGGAAGGTCTGAACACAGACCTTCCAAACCAAGTCAGTCTGATGAGTTGCAGAAGGATGTGGACCTGCAATCACATTTCTGTCCCAGCACCCTGAGGTCATGATGAAATAAAACATGAAATAAAAAACTGTGAGCACAAAAGAGGTTCACAGTCGTCACTCCACGACCAACATGGAATGCTGTCCAGTAAATGCACATGCAGACCTCTCCCCTTCCCACTGCCAGGACCCTTCCGGGCCATGGGACTTGGGTTTCCTGCTATGGACATACAAGTTCAACATGGATACCCTCTCTGGGCTCCTCTTCAGAAAGCAAATTAGCAACACCATCCTCCTGAGGACTGCCTGCCCCCGATGCTACCCAAACACAAGGGGATCTCCCAAGTCTCCGAATGAAGATGAAAGTGGAATGTAGAAGTGCCCAGGAATATTCTGCTGTCTTCCTCTGGGGAGTGCAGGAGCAAGGGGTGTGAATCAACGACACAGCACAGAGGGAAGTGCTTCAACCAAGCCATCTCTCAATCACAGAAGTCCAAAATGCCCAGCTACTCCATTTTCTGCAAAGACGACCCTGTCCCAAGCGTTGATGCAGCCCGTGTCAACAAATGAATATTGTCCCTCTCTCTAGCCTATCATGAGCAGTGTGCTGGACCTCAGTTCGATGAGGATGACGGTATAGACTTTTAACTCATTTTGTTCAGCTTTCCAAGGAATGTATCTATGGAAGTCATCATCGATCCACACACTCTTTGCCTGCACAAACGAGGAAACTCAGCATACTTTAGGAAGGAATCGCTTACATACAGGAGGATCCAACAGGCTCTGAAGGAGCCTACACTACATATGTCCCAGGACTTCCTGTTGTCTCCAAGGATAGCATAAGATGACAATAACGCCTTACTGACACAAGCCTGCTGTTTATGCCACCATCACCTGCAAAGGCAGAGGAAACACAAGTGTGCTTCAGAAAGGCAGATGTGTGCACAGATCACAATGGCCATGTTATCCAGTCCCCTGCGATACATTTGCTATCTGCCTATCTCTGGCCTTCCCTGTTTATGGACATAGAAATGCACGGATATGGAGAAGCTTTTCTGGGGGCCGGGTGCCTTCAGAGCACATCATCCCACTAAAGAGCATGTTTACCGTTCTTTTCAACATCCTTGCTTCAATATCTGCAATGAGGCACAAAAGCCTTGGGGCCCTGGACCCCTAATGAGGACGGCTTTAACCTATATTGGATTTAGGATAAGCCAGATACTTCTTGGGTATAGGAACCAACTTGGAGGAGGAACTCACTTGTTCATGCAATATGCATGAACCCCAAACACATGAGATATGAAAGGGCACAGGAACAGAGTCTATGCCTGGTGACCAAAACTCTAACTTCCTCAACCAAGGACAAAGTCAGCCAACAAATGATAAAGATGTGACCTTGACCTCTCCTCCCAACCAAATAGATCTGTCTTCTTTCAGGGGACCTGGGAACTCACAGCAAGGACTCAAGGACAAATTGGCGATCACAGACAGGCTACCAGCTAACACTTCCTAGGACACATGGACATCAACCTAGTTCTGCAGACAGTGCACGTGTTACCCACCCTCACTGATAGTCTTTCATACAAGAAATTTCCTATACATTGGAGGTACCACTCTCCTGTGACCCCATTCACCCATAAAAAAGCCCATCCTAAGCCTGAACAGAACCCTGAACACGTCAACAAATGGATATTGGCCCTCTCCGTCTAGCCTCAGTTGGAGTAATGTGCTGGACCTCAGTTCAACGAGGATGACGGTATAGAGTTTTCACTCATTTTGTTCAGCTTTCCAAGGAATGTATATACGGAAGTCATCATTGATCCACGCACATTATTCATGCCTGCAAATGAGGAAACTCAGGGTGCTGTGGGATGCAATCACTTACATTCAATAGTAGGGTTTCGACAGGCTCTGAAGCAGTCCACACCATATTTTCTAGGGACTTCCTACCATCTCCAAGGATCATATGAGATGATAATCATTTCTCATGACATAAACTGTTTTTACACCAACACTACCTGTGAAGTACAGAGGAAACACAGGTGAGTTTCAGAAAGGCAGACAGCAGAATAGGGCATGAGGGCCATGTCATCTAGCCCCCTGTGATACATCTGCTATCTGCCTGTCCGTCGCCTTCCCTGTTCATGAGGCAGAAATGCAAGGACACGGGGATGATCGTCTTGTGGCTGGGTTTGTCAGAGTTTATCATCCTGTTAAAGAGCACTGACACTGACCAGCCCTCTTAACATCACTGGTTCAACACCTACAATGCAGCTTACAAAAAGCCTAGGGGCCCTAAACGCCTAAAGGGGATGCTGCAGACCTCAGTCAGGTTAGAGTTAACCCAGAGACTCGCCTGACAGCCCCGGCTTGGAGCAGACGTCCACCTAATCAGACGATATACAAATCCTCGTCACATACGGGATACGACACGAGCATGCAGGCAAAGAGGCTATTAGGAAGTACAATGTTCTCTGCCAAGGACAAAATGAGCTAACCAATGAGAATGGTGTGGCCTTGTGCTCTCCCTACAACTTGAGGAATCCAGAGCTTGGACTCAAGGACAAACATGGCCACTAGGGGCAGGTTACCCACAAATTCTTCCCATGCAACCTGCCATTCTCCTGGTTTTTCAGACAGTGTATGAGTTATCCCACCCTGAGAGACAGAAGTCCTTCAACCAAGGACTTTCCTGTGCATCGGAGCTCCTACTTCCCTAGGACTTCCATTTGTCCAAAGGGACCCCATCCTAAGGCTGGATGGACCCCATTGTGCAACACATTCCGGCCATCTCCAAGGAGAACATGAGATGACAATCATTCCTCATGACATGAGCCTGCCTTTACACCAACACCTGTGAAGTGCAGAGGAAACACAGGCAAGCTTCAGGAAGGCAGAATGTGCACAGGTCATGATGGCCATGTCATCCAGCCCCCTGCGATACATCTATTATCTGCCTGTCTATGGCCTTCTCTTGTTCATGGATGCAGAAATGCATGGACATGGAGATGCTTCCCTTGGGCTCGAGGGACCTTAGATTGCACCATCCCGCTAAAGAGCACTGACATTGAGCATGCCTCTCAACATCGTTGCTTCAACACCTGCAAAGCAGCTTACAAAGCCTTGGAGACCTGAACCCCTAAAGAGGAAGCCACTGACCTAAAACAGGTTTAGAATAATCCAGAGATTCAATGCCTGACAGCCCCAGCTTGGAGCATACCCCAAACTATTCATGCAATACAGAAATTCTAATAACATACTGGATAGGACATGGGCATGAGGGAAAGAGGCTGTGCTGGGTGCCTGGAGCTACAATGTTCTCCGCCAAGAACAAAATGAGCTAACCAATGAGAATGGTGTAGTCTTGTACTCTCCCCACAGCCAGAGGATCTGTCTTCCTCTGGGAATCCAGAGCTTAAACCCAAGGACAAACTTGGCCATCACAGGCAGGCACCTACAAACTCTCCCCATGCAACCTGCCATTCACCTCGTTTTTCAGACAGTGCATGATTTATCCAGCCCTGGGAGACAGAAGTCCTTCAAACAAGGAATTTCCTGTGCATGGGAGCTCCCACTTCCTTGTGACTTCCATTTGCCCAAAGGGACCCCATTCTAAGCCTGGATGGATCCCTTGGTACAACCCATATCAACAAACAGATGTTGACCCTCTCTGTCTAGCCCCCGTTGGAATAATGTGCTGGACCTCAGTTCGACGAGGATGACGGTATAGAGTTTTCACTCACTTTGTTCAGCTTTCCAAGGAATGTATACATGGAAGTCATCATCGATCCAAGCACATTATTCATGCCTGCAAATGAGGAAACTCAGGGTGCTTTCAGATGGAATCACTTACATTCAGGAGGGTTTCAACAGCCTCTGAAGGAGTCCACACCACATGTGGCCAGGGACTTCTTGCCATCTCCAAGAATCGCACAAGATGAGAATGATGCCTCATGACACGAGCCTGCCTTTTATGCCAACACCACCTGTGAAATGCACAAGAAACACAGGCGTGCTTCAGCAAGGCAGACAGATCCACAGGTCATGAGGGCCATGTCCTCCACACCCTGCAATACATCTGCTATCTGCCTGTCTACGGCCTCCCCGTTTCTGGATACAGAAACGCACAGACACGAGGATGCTCGTCTGGGGGCCGGGTGCCTTCAGAGCACCTCATCCCACTAAAGAGCATGTTCAGCTTCCTTCTCAACATTGGAGCTTCAATACGAGCAATGGTGTTCACAAAAGCCTTAGGGTCCTGGACCCCTGATGAGGAAGCTTTTAGGATATCCTGTGTCAGTTTTAGGATAAGCCAGAGACTTCCTGGGTATCAGAACCAGCTTGGAGCAGGAACTCACCTGTACACACAATGTATATGTCCCCAACATAAATGGGATACAACAGGGGCACACAGGCACATGGACTATGCCCAGTGACCAAAACTCAACGTCTTCAATGGAGGACAAAGTTAGCCAATGAACAACAAACATGTGGCCCTGTACTCTCCTCCCTACCAGACAGATCTGTCTTCCTCTGGGGACCTGGGAAGCCACGGCGAGGTCTCAGGGACAAACTGGTGATCACAGGCAGGCTACCAGCTTACTCTTCCTAGACCACATGGACATTCACTTAGTCCTGCAGACAGTGCAGGTGTTACCCATCCTCCCTGACAAAGTCTTTCAACCAAGACATTTTGTGTACGTGAGAGCCACCACTCTCCTGTGACCCTGATTCGCCCATAGAACACCCGAGGCTAAGCCTCAACAGACCCCTTGGTGTAATCCATGTCAACAAATGGATGTTGGTCCTGTCTGTCTAGCCTTGGTTGGAGTAATGTGCTGGACCTCAGTTCGACAAGGATGACGGTATAGAGTTTTCACTCATTTTGTTCAGCTTTCCAAGGAATGTACGCGTGGAAGTCATCATCGATCCACGCACAGGTTTCATGCCTGCAAATGAGGAAACTCAGTGTGCTTTGGGATGCAATCACTTACATTCAGGAGGGTTTCAACAGCCTCTGAAGGAGTTCACACCATGTGTGTCCAGGGACTTCCTGCCATCTCCAAGGATCACACAAGATGACAATCATTCCTCATGACACGAGCCTGCCTTTTACACCAACAATACCTGCGAAGTGCAGAGGAAACACAGGCGAGCTTCAGAAAGGCAGACAGGTCCACAGGTCATGAGGGCCATGTCATCCAGCACACTGTGATACATCTGCTATCTCCCTGTCTATGGCCTCCCCTGTTCATGCAGCTAGAAATGCATGGACATGGGGATGCTCGTCTCAGGCCCCGAGGGCCCTCAGAGTGCTCAATCCCACTAAGGAGCACTGACCTTGAGCATTCTTCTCAACATCCTTGCTTCAACACCTGCAATGCAGTTTACAAAACCTTTGGGGCTCTGAACCCCTAAAGAGGAAGCCACTGACCTAAATCAGGTTTGGGATCACCCAGAGACTCGTTGCCTGATAGCCCCAGCTTGGAGCAGAAGCCCACCTAGTCATGCAATACACACATCCTCATAATACACAGGCTACGACACGGGCATGCAGGCAAAGAGGCTGTGCTGGGTGCCTGGAACTACAGTGTTCTCTGCCAAGGACAAAATGAACTAACCAATGAGAACGGTGTAGCTTTGTGCTCTCCCCACAACCAGAGGATCTGTCTTCCTCTAGGAATCCAGAGCTTGGACTCAAGGACAGACTTGGCCACCAGAGGTAGGCTACCAACAAACTCTCTCCATGCAACCTGCCATTCATCTAGTTTTTCAGACACTGGGTGAGTTATCCCACCCTGGGAGACAGAAGTCCTTCAAACAAGGAATTTTCTGTGCATGGGAGCTCCCACTTCTCTGCGACTTCCATTTGCCCAAAGGGACCCCATCCTCAACCTGATGGACCCCTTGGTGCAACCCATATCAACAAACAGATGTTGGCCCTCTCTGTCTAGTCCCTGCTGGAGTAACGTACTGGACCTCAGTTTGACGAGGATGACGGTATAGAGTTTTCACTCATTTTGTTCAGTATATATGGAAGTCCTCATCGATCTATGAACAATCTTTGTTTTTGCAAATGAGGAAAATCAGGGTGCACTTGGAAGGAACTGCTTACATTCAGGAGGCATCCAGCAACCTCCAAAAAAGCCTACACTGCGTGTGTCCAGAAGCTTCCTGGTCACTCTGAGGATAACATGAGATGATGATTATCCCTCACCAACACAGACCTGACCAATTCATCACTTCCACCTGTGAGGTGAAGAGGAAATATAGGTGTGCTTGAGAAAATCAGACAGATGTACAGTATACAAAGGCCATGTCCTCTGGTCCCTGCAGTCTATCTGGTTTCGGCCCAACCCTGGCTTTTCCTGATCTTGGACACAGAAATGCACGCACAAGGGCTCGGGTGCCATTGTAGTTCATCGTCACGCTAAAGAGCACTGACACTGGCCGGGTGTGGTGGCTCATGCCTCCAGTCACAGCACTTTGGGAGGCCAAGGTGGGTGGATCACCTCAAATCAGGAGTTCAAGACCAGCCTGGCCAACATAGTGAAACCCCATCTCTACTAAAAGTGCAAAAATTAGCTGGGTGTGGTGGTACATGCCTATAATACCAGCTACTCAGGAGGCTGAGGCAGGAGAATTGCTTGAACCCAGGAAGCAGAGGTTGCAATGAGCTGAGATGTCATCACTGTACTCCAGCCTGGGTAAGACAGTGAGAATCTGTCTCAAAAAAAAAAAAAAGAGCACTGACATTCAGCATCCCTCTCAACATCCTTGCATTGACACCTATAATGTCACTCACAAAAGCTACAGGGCCATGTAATCTTAGTGAAGAAGTCATTGACCCATACTGGGTGGGTTATGCTAGAGACTCCTTGCCTATCAGATGAGCTTGGTGTGGGAGCTTGTGTGCTGCTGCCATATGCATGTACTCACAACACATGGGACACAACACAGGCACGCTTGCCTGAAAGCTATGCCAGGTGACCGGAACTCTACTGTCCTCAACCAAGAATGAAAAAAAGGCAAAAATTTGGCCTTTTTCTCTCTTCCCAAGCACAATCACCTGTCTTCCTCCAGGGGTTGTGGGAACCCAGAGCCAGGAGTCAAGGACAACCTTGGCCACCCAGAGGCAGGCTACAGGCTAACTCTCCCTGAGCAGTTTGCACATTCACCTAGTCCTATGGGCTGCATGGGTGCTATACCAGTCTTACAGACAGAAGTCCCTCAAACAAGGGATCTCCTGTGCACATAGCCTCAACTCCCCTGTGACTCTATTTCACCCAGACAAAATCCCTTCCTAAGAACGGACGAACCCTTCATGCAACGGGCATCAAAAAAATGACAGTTATCCCTCTCTAGCCCATGGTGGACCTCACTTAGACAAAGACGATAGAATAGAGTTCCCACTCATTTTGTTCAGCTTTCCAAGGAATGTATCATTGTATGCTGTATAGAAGTCATCATTGATCCATGCACAGTATTCATTTCTGTAAAGGAAGAACATTAGGGTCTTTTGAGAAATGAACATTTACCACAGGAAGGGATTCGCCAGCACCTGAAGGAGCCCATGCCACACGTGTCCAGGGGCTTCCTGTCATCTCAAGGCATCTCCCAAGATGAAATTCATCCTTGCAGCCTCAGTCTTTCTTTGCAAGCCCATACCACCTGGGAAGTATAGAGGAAAAATAGGTGTGCTTGAGAAAGGCAAACAGGTACAGTTTGTAAGGGCCATGCCATTCTTCCTGCTATGTTGTATTCTGTATCTACCTCCCATAAGTGACTTCTCTTTGGGGATGTGTGCATGGATATAACCAGGCATGAAGGTATAAGGCAGGCATGCATTCCAAAGGCACCATCAAACTAGACAACACTAAGTGTGAAAAACTTTCTCAACACCACGTTTTCACCACTGCTGACTCAAAAGGCATTCTCTTGACATCAGAGAAGATAAAAGCGACGAGGATATTTCAACAGGGACAGCTGCAGGGAAAAAGTGTTCCAGTGCAAAGAGCAACTTTCCTTCAGACTTGAACCATTTCTACCCCTGGGCTCCTTCCACACACACTGCATTTAATCACAAATCAACCTTCACCTCTGAGCCTTCCCACAGGTTCAGCTCAGGGACCCAGAAAATCATCAGACATGCTGAATCCTACAGGGCTTCTACAGTGCTATCCCCGAGAACACCATACATCTTAAGGCACTTGCCTGTGAACATGGCCACAGAGGACAAAACCTTTCCACCCTTGGCCTGCAGACGATAGCCCTCATACAACCTGATGACTATTTCTAAAGAAGACTGTTGTGAAGAATTAGGAGGAATTTGAAAATAACCTAACATCATAAGACAATGGAAAATTTGAGCGCAGAGAACTTGATGGGTCACTTTGCTGAGTAGAAGTCACCACAACATGGGAAGTGACGGACTCTTAATAACCTCAACTGCACTGAAGTGCCTGAGCAATTCAGAAGCAAACAGCATCAGCTCTCCTGAGCAAACCTTCCCCTGATCAATAAAGGGGAACAGCGAGCAACAAGTCCTTCCAGCAGTATGTACAACCTTGGATGGGCAGAAACCCTGGGTCAGTATCAGCTCAAATGCCTGACAGAGAGATAAGCATCCCACAGAGGGTCCTTAACACAGACTTTCCAACCATTCAAACCAAATCAGTCTGTGAAGCTGCGGGAGGCACATGGACTTGCAGTCACATTCCTGTCCCAGCATCCCAAGGTCACCTTGAAATAGACCATGGGCACCGTGCAATGCCTAAAAGAGGCTCACTGTCACTGCTCCACGAACCACATGGACTCACTGTCACTGCTCCATGAACCACATGGAATATGCCATTTGGTACATACAGGTGCAGCCCTTTCACCTTCCCACCACCAGTGCCCTTCAGGGACCACGGGACTTGGGTTTCTCCCTATGGATATATGAGTTCAGTGTGGATATCCTCCCTGGGCTCCTCTGTAGAAAGCAAATCAGCATGGCCACCACCTCATGACTGCCTGTCCCTAATGCTACCCAGACACCACGGGCACCCCCATAACCTCCACTGAGGATGAAAGTGAGCTGATGAAGTGTCCAGGAATGACGTTGTGCTCTTTCCCCACAGGAAAGCAACAGTATTCTCGTGGTGGGAGGGGAGCAATGAAACCAAAGGGTAGGAATCAGGGACACATAGCCATGTACAGGGAGGCTATTGGCTACTGCTTCCTGTGCCACCTGCAGCTTCAAGTTCTGCAGACTGGTAGTGTGCTCCCCACCCTCTCAGAGGAAATTCCTTCAACCAGACTGTTTCTGAGCTACAAAAGTCCAAAAAGCCCAGACACTTGTATTTGCCCCAAGAGGACCAAATCTTAAGCACGGGTGTAGACCATGTCAACAAAGGGATGTTGCCCCTCGCCACCCGCCCTCCAATGGAGCAGTGTGCTGGACATCAGTGCAATGAGGATGACAATATAGAGTTTCCACTCATTTTGTTCAGCTTTCCAAGGAATGTATATATGGAAGTCATCATCAATCCAGGCACATTCTTCATCCCTGCAAATGAGGAAAATCTGGGCTTTGGGAAGACTTGCTTACATTCACGAAGGAGCCAAAAGCCTCTGAAGGAGCCCATGCCACATGTGTCAAGGGGCTTCCTGGCATCTCCAAGGATCAGATGAGAGGACAATCATCCCTCACAGACATAGTCCTTCCTTCCACACCAATGGCACCTGGGAGGTATACAGGAAACACGGGCATGCTTGAGAAAGTCAGAGAGGTGGTCACAAGCGTCAAGCCATCTGGCCCCCTGCAGTACATCTGCCATCTGCCTGTCTCTGGCTTCATTTATGGACACAGAAATGCACAGACACAGGGATGCACATCTGGATCCTGGGAGCCCATGGAGTACAGAATCCCACTAGAGGGAACTGATGTTGACCATCCCATTAAATACCTGTGCACACACACAATGCTGATCACAAAAGCCTCGAGGTCCTGTACCCCTAACAAGGACGTCTTTGACCTAGACCAGGTTTGAGATAAGCCAGAGACTGATTGCTTATCAGCCACAGCTTAGGGCAGGAGGCTAACTGTATGTCCTCACAACACACAGTATACAACAGAGGCAGCCTGGCCTGGATGCTACAGCTGGTGACCAGAAATCCATGTACATACACAGGATAAAAATGAACCAAAAATGAGGCAAAAGTGTGGCCTTGTGTTCTCTTCCCAACTACACAAACTTACCTTCCTCCTGATGATGAGAGAACCAAGAGCTAGGACTCAAGGACAAACTGGGGGATGCAGAGCTTAAGTCCTTTGTGCCACTTGCACATTCACCTAGTCCTGAAGACGGTGTGTGCGCTACCCCGGCCTCACAGAGAGAAGGGGTCACACAAACGATCTCCTGTGCATGGGAACTCCCACTCCCCTGGGGCTTTCCCTTGACAAAAGAGAACCCCATCCTAAGCCTGGACAGACCTGTTGATTCAACCCACATCAATGAGTGAGAGATGGAACTCAGTCTACAGCCCCTGTCGAAGCAGTGTGCTGGGCCTCAGTTTGAAGAGGATGACAGTATAGGGTTTTCGCTGATTTTGTTTAGTTTTCCAAAGAATTCATGTATGGAAGTCATCACTGATCCATGCACAGTCCTCATACCAGCAAAAATGGAACATTAGGGGCATTTGAAAAGCCAACACTTACCATCCTGAGGTATCCATCAGCTTGAAGGAGATCATGCCACACATGTTTAGGATCACTTCACCATCACTAGGGATCTACCAAGATCAAGATCATCCCTTGTGGTCACTGGCCTTCCTTCCATACCAACGCCACCTAAGAAGTGTAGAGCAACATAGGTGTGCTTGAGAAAGGCAGTTAGGTGCACAGGTGGCAAGGGTCATGTCATTTGTCCTGCTGTGGAGTATTCTGTATCTACCTCCCATGGGCTACCCCTCTTTCTGCACATGTGCATGGGTTTACCCAAACATGAAGGTATGAGGCAGGAATGAATTTTGAAGGTACCATCAAACTAGAGAGCACTAAGTGTGAAGAACACTCTTAACACCAACTATTGCAACACCTCTGACTCAAAAGCCCTTCTCGTGGCCATCAGAGAAGATAAAGGCCATGGAGATACTTTAATGAGGACAGTGGGTCTCAGAAATTTGAAAGACACTTTTGCATGTAGGGCAGAGAAATGCTTACCATCCTGAGCCACCAACCAGCACAGGGTGCACTGCAGATGTCAGGACACACTGAATCACGGACCCAACGTGGCCTCCATTAGTCAGAAGACTCACCCATCTTCCTTGCCAGCAGGCAGCGGAACTCTCACAACAACTGCTTCTGAGAAGTGTAAAGAAATCAAAGGGACACATGAGAAGTGGGCCCGAGTCCACTGGTCACCACTGGACACCCCGGGTGGTGGAACCTAGGTGGAAGTTGTCCCTCACTCCTACAGTCCCTGGGGGAGGCAATGTGCTGGACCTCAGTTCCGATGAGAGTGACGGTATGAGTTCTCACTCATTTTGTTCAGCTTTTCCAAGGAATGTTTTTTTTGGAGGACTCATCATCGATCCAAGCACATCTGAAGAGGCAGGATGTTTAATACTACAGGCTGGGCAATGCCTATCTTGGAAATCCAAAAGATGCCCTCACTCAGCACAAGGGCAGAGGAATGCTTACCGTCCTGAGCCACTGCCAGCATGAGGTGCACCATGGATGCCAGGCCACACTGACTCCACGACTCCATGGGGACTCTGTTGCTCAGAAGAATCAACCATCTGTTGTGGCAGCACATGCCGGGCCTCTGAAGGCAACTGCCCCTGAGAAGTGCAAAGATAACACATGCACGCTTGAGGAACAAGCCCAGTCCACTGGTCACGTCAATGTTCATCTTTCCCAAGGGACAAGTCATACACCTCTTCACCTTGTCCCTCACTCCTACAGTCCCCAGTGGGAAGGCAATGTGCTGGACCTCAGTTTCGATGAGAGCGACGGTATGAGTTTTCACTCATTTTGTTCAGCTTTTCCAAGGAATGTTTTTTTAGAGGACTCATCATTGATCCAAGCACATTCAAAGAAACAGAATGTTTGACACCACAGGCTGGGAAGTGGGCGAGCCAATGACCTTAAAGACCTTCAGCACCCTGTTGAATCCAGAGCTACGCCACTGAGCAATGGGCACAGACTGTTCACTTTAGGAGTGGAACTCGACATGCCATCTGAGAAACAGCTCCTTACAGGTCATGGAAATCACAGACACCCCCACTCAGCATGTGGGGCAGAGGAATGCTCACCATCCTGAGCCACCCGCCAGCATGAGGTGCACCATGGATGCCAGGCCACACTGACTCCATGATTCCATGGGGACTCCGCTGCCTGGAAGAATCGACCATCTGTTGCGGCAGCACGTGGTGGTCCTCTCAAGGCAACTGCCCCTAAGAAGTGCAAAGATATCAAATGTACACTTGAGGAACAGGCTCAGGTCCACTGGTCACATCAATATCAGTCCTTCCCAAGGGACAACTTGTACACCTGCTTCTCCTTGTCCCTGACTCCTACAGTCCCTGGGGAGGCAATGTGCTGGACCTCAGTTCCGATGAGAGCGACGGTATGAGTTTTCACTCATTTTGTTCAGCTTTTCCAAGGAATGTTTTTTTTGGAGGACTCATCATTGATCCAAGCACATTTGAAGAGGCAGGATGTTTACCACCACAGGCTGGGCAGTGAGTGAGCTGATAACCTTAAAGACCTCGGCCATGCCCTTAATGGCCTGCTGAGGAACTGCTCCTTGTGAGTCTCAGAAACCAAGACACTCCCACTCATCATGAGGGGCAGAGGAATGCTTACCGTATTGAGCTGTCCACCAGCATGGGGTGCACCACGGATGCCAGGTCACAACAAATCCAGAACTCCGTGGGGCCTTCATTGCTTGGAAAAGTCGACTATCTTCCTTGCCAGCAGACTGCAGGCCCCATGGCAAGTGCCCTTGAGAAGTGTAAAGAAATCAAATTCATGCTTGAGAAACGAGCCCAGGTCCACTGGTCACCACTCTAATGTCATTCCCACAAAGCAACTCGCACGCTTGCTTTTCCTTGACCTTCATTACCATGAATATACCTGACCTGTGTCACTCTGTGGACACCTAGGAAGCATCTGTAACAGAATGCACCCAGTGCTGAATCTATCTGCTTGTGGCTGTGCAAGCCTGTGTTTGTATGTGTGTGTGTGTGAGAGTGAGTGTTATCTGTGTATGTATCTATCTCTCCCTCACGCACATGTGTTTACCACCACCACAGGGGCAGTCATAGTCAGCAGCCTCCAGAGCTGAACACCCCCACAACCCAAAGGCTCAAGGCCCAGGCCTTCAGTCAGCAGGAAGTAAACTTTGACCTCGAGGCCATGCAAACATAGGCTGGAGGCTCCTTGCCTAACTGCCACTGCCCCTAGCATGAGCACACATTCCTACTCATAGGACATCCAATGTCATGACCAGACACTGTCTCTGGTCACCATCACAGGTGAGGTGCACATGGCGGAAAACCAGTCACGACCAGTGCCAGGTAGGGGAGCCTTAGCAATGTCCAGCATATCGGTTTGAAACTTGGCATCAAGGCCAGAAGCGGTCTTCCTAACCAGGCAAACCACCTCAAACACGGGCTTTCTCCCTTCCACTTAGCCCATATACCCAAGCTATGCCCTCAGGACACCCAAAGGGAATGGCTGCTTCTTCAATGGGATGTCTCTGCCTGAGCCCCCGCAAGGACCAGGTTGACAGGACACACCACCTGTCATCATTCTTGCACTGGACACATCTACAGGGCTTGTCTGCACTGACCTCTGAGGTGACATCCCCTCACACAGCCAACCAGACTGCACTACCACCCACCGCAATGCCTACAAGTCCACACTGCCTCAACACTACTGGGTCTACATGCATGTGTCTGCTACGTGAGCTGCAAGCCGCAGAACCACCAATCCTTTCCAGCTTTCCTAAGCCAACCATGTGCCCTTCAAAGTGGCATGCCTGTCCTGGCTACCCTGAGACTTCAAAACAGTTAAGGGAACTGAAATGCTTCATGATGCCTACAGTGTAGCAGAATCCAACACTGGAACACTGCCAACACACAGAGGTGTGGAGGCATCCCAAGTCAAAGAGACTCTGTGGCCAATGCCCCTGGGAGTGCACACGTGCTTCCCAGAATGCACACAGACCTCCATGGATGGCATCAGGCATGACTGGAGGCCACTAGAGAGTCCTGGGCCAGGGCCAGGACCAGGGCACATTCCCTCTGGATGCCTTTGGAATGGAAACTGCTTTCCAAGTGGTAAAGAGGAACCAGAGCAGTATATGCTCACATGAATTGCAGCAGCTGAGGCTGCCTGAAAATGTGGGCCAGGAGATCATTTCCAGGACGAGGTGTGCAACAGTGGAGCCCACTACTCTGCTGGGAAGACCAGAAGTGACCCAGGGCTACGGACACCACCCCAACACTCACTCGCCCAGAGACAAGCCCTCCAAGACCCGCCCTGGCTGACCTGGGTGGTTCACCAGAGAAATCCGTGGAAAGCCCATCACTGCCAAATGGCAGCCCGAAACCACTGATGACATGCATGTCCATGTGAACCCTCTACCACCTTTTCTCTGGGGTACCGTCCTGCCCAGACTTGGTCACTGTAACATGGACATCTCATCACTAGGGATGCCAAGAAATCCATGCCAGGGGGCACCTGTAACCAACCCTGGAAGGAGGGCTGAGGAGGATTTAACAGTCTGCAGCAACACCCATTGCTCTGCACTCTCCTCCGTCACCTTGGAACTCCCCTATCATCAGCCAATAGAAAATGAAGACCAAGGTCTGCCTGAAGGCTGGGCCTTGTGCTCTCCTCAGCAGGGGAAGCAGAATGCGGTCCTCTGCGCAAAGACACCCACTGCAAGGTCCGGGACTTCCTTCCTGGGATTTCACCAAGACAAGGCCAGCCGTACACTGCCCTAGGTCAAGACATTTCTGCCTATTTCCATGGCCACCAAGACATCACAGAGTGGCTGATCATCCCCATGACCTTCCCATCTGTCTGTGTTACACAGAGAGAATGTTCCTAACGTCTATGATGGGAGACTTTGAGCTGTAAACACCCTGGGTGGTGGAATCCTGGGGACTAGTGGAAGTTGTCCCTCACTCTTAGAGTCCCTGCAGGAGGCAATGTGCTGGACCTCAGTTCCGATGAGAGTGACAGTATGAGTTCTCACTCATTTTGTTCAGCTTTTCCAATGAATGTTTTTTTGGAGGACTCATCATCAATCCAAGCACATTCAAAAACGCAGGATGTTTAACACCACAGGCTGGGCAGTGTGAAAGCCTATGACCTTAAAGACCTTTGGCACCCTGTGGAACCCAGAGTCACGCCACTGAGCAATAGGCACAGACCATTAACTCAGGGAGTGGAACTCGCCATGCCATTAGTGGCCTGCTGAGACACAGCTCTTTGCAAGTCTCAGAAATTTGAAAGACACCTCTGCACACAGGGCAGAAAAACGCTTACCATCGCGAGCCACCCAACAGCATGGGGTGCACTACAGATGTCAGGCCACACTGAATCAAGGACTCAACACAGCCTCCGTTGGGCAGAAGAATCGACCATCTTCCTTGCCAGCAAGCAATGGACCTGTCATGACAACTGCTCCTGAGAAGTGTAAAGAAATCATATGTGCACTTGAGAAACGGGCCCAGGTCCAATGATCAGCACTTCAATTCTCTTCAATGTGCTGGACCTCAGTTCCGATGAGAGCAACGGTATAAGTTTTCACTCATTTTGTTCAGCTTTTCCAAGGAATGTTTTTTTGGAGGACTCATCATCGATCCAAGCACATTTGAAGAGGCGGGACGTTTGACAAACAGGCAGGGCAGTGGGCGAGCCAATGACCTTACAGACCTTCAGCACACTGCGGAAACCAGAGCTATGCCACTAAGTAATGGTCACAGACTGTTCACTTTAGGAGTGGAACTACCATGCCATCAGTGGTCTCCTGACCATGTCAATGTCATTCTTTCCCAAGGGGCAACTTATACACATGCTTCTCCTTGGACTCCATGACTGACTTCCATCTCCATGAATATACCTTGCACGTGTCACTCTGTGGACACCTGTAAGTGCGTGTGACTAGAATGACTGCAAACACCTGTTGCTGCATCTATTTGCCTGTGGCTGTATACATGTGCGTGAGTCTCTCTGTGTGGGTGAGTGTCCCCCTTATGCACATGTGTGTCCCATCATAGTCTGCATCTTCCAGACCTGAATCAACCCACAAAAATCAAAGGCTCAAGGCCCCCACCTTCAATCAATAGGATGTGAACTTTGACCTTGGGGCCATGAGGAAAGAGGTCCAAGGACCCTTGCATAACAGCCACCACCCCTGGCACAAGCACATGCTCCTCTTCACGGGGCATATGATGTTGTGACCAGACACTGTCTCTGGCACCTGATGAGGTGAGGTGTACCTGAAGGAAAACCAACCACCACCAAAGCTGGAGGGCACCTTTGCAATGGCCAGCACGTCGTTCTGAAACACAAGGCCAGAGGTGGTCTTCCCAACCTAGGCAAAGGACCCTAAGACACACGCTTCCCTCCTTCCACTCAATCCATGTGCCCACATTGTGCCCTCTGGACACCCAAAGAAAACGGCTGCCTTTCTACAAGGACATCTTCACCTGAACCCCCATGACAGGACACACAGCCTGTTATCCTTGCATTGGACACACCCACAGAGATTCCCTGTACTGACGGTGCAGACAACGTCCCACCACACAGCCAGACTGAGTGCACTACCACCCACCCTAACACCAGCAAGTTAACACTGCATCAACACCACCAGGTCCACATCCATGCAATGACTAAGTGAGCTGCAAGATGTATAACCACCAATCCTTTCCAATTTTCCTGTGCCAACCATGTGGTTGGCTGTCCAACCTGCACTGTGACTTCAAACCAGCTGAGGGAGCTGAAATGCTTTGCTGTGCCTCGGAGTAGTGGAGTCCAACACTGGAACACCGCCAACACGCAGAGGTGTGGAGTTGTGTCAAGTCAAGAGACTCTCCGTGATAACACCCCGAGATTGCAAACACACTGCCCAGAATGCACATGGACATGGATAGCCCCATGCGTGATTGGAGCCCACAGGAGGGTCCCAGCCCGGAGAACAATCATTCTGGATACCTTTGGGTTGGAAAATGGGAATGATACAGAGCAGCATTTGCTCATAAGAGCTGTAGCAGGTGGGGCCGCCCAACAATGCAGGCCAAGAGACTATTTCCAGGAAGATGTGCACAATGGTGGAGCCCATCACTCCGCTGGAAAGACCAGAAGTGACCCAGGACTATGGACACCATTCTAACACTCATCCAGAGACATGCCCTCAAAGACCCACCCTGGCTGACCTGTCATCCACCAGAGAAATTCACGCCAAATGAAAGCCCAATGCAGTTGATGACATTCGTTTCCATGAGAGCCCTCTAGCATCTTTTCTCTGCAATCTCATCCCACCCAGGCCTCCACACCACAAACAGGCATCGCGGCTCAGGAGGCAAAGAAATCTGAGCCAGGGGGCCCCTGTGACCAACACTAGGGGGAAGGCTGAAGAGACGCTGGCCATCTGCCATGGCACCCATTGCTCTGTTCTCTCCTCTATCACCCTTGCCACTCCCCTGGCCTCAGCTAACCAAAAATCAAGACCATGTTCTGCCTGAGGCCTGGGCTTTGTGCTCTCCTTGGCAGCAAAACTGACACCTGGTCCTCTGTGTGGAGACATCTGCTGTGAGGTCCGGGTCTCCCTTCCTTTTGCTCAACAAACTCAGACCAGCCACACACTCCCCTAGACCTGCGATATTTCTATCCGATTCCATGGCCACCATGCCATCACACAGTGGCCGATGCCCCCATGACTCTCCCACTCAAGTACCTCACACAGAGGGAATGTTCCTAACAAGCATTTGATGGGAGACTTTGACCTGTGGATGCCCTGGTTGGGGGGGAAACTATGGGAATTAGTGAAGTTGTCCCTCACTCCTACAGGTCCCGGAGGAAGGCAATGTGCTGGATGGACCTCAGTTTCGATGAGAGTGACGGTATGAGTTTTCACTCATTTTGTTCAGCTTTTCCAAGGAATATTTTTTTGGGGGGACTCATCATCAATCCAAGCACATTGTGAAGAGGCAGAATGTTTAACACCACAGGCTGGGCAGAGGGTAAGCCGATGGCACCCTGTGGAACCTGGAGCCACACCACTGAGCAATGGGCACAGACCATCGACTCAGGGAGTGGAACTCTCCATGCCATTAGTGGCCTACTGGCAAACAGCTCTTTGTGGGTCTCAGAAATTTGAAAGACACCTCTGCACGCGGGGCAGAGAAACACTTACCATCCTGAGCCACCCACCAGCATGGGATGCACCTAAGATGCCAGGCTATGCCGAATCAAGGATTCAACATGGCCTCCATTGATCAGAAGAATCAACCATCTTCCTTGCCAGCAAACGGTGGACCTCTCATGAAAACTGCTCCTAAGAAGTGTAAAGAAATCAAATGCACACTTGAGAAATGAGCCCAGGTCCACTGATCACCAGTTCAGTTCCATTCAATGTGCAGTGCCAATGAGAGCGACGGTATGAGTTTTCACTCATTTTATTCAGCTTTTCCAAGGAATGTTTTTACTGGGGACTCATCATCAATCCAAGCACATTCCAAGAGTCAGAACATCTGACACCACAGGCTGGGCAGTGGATGTGCCAATGTTATTAAAAACCTTTGGCACCCTGGGGAAGCCACAGCCATACCACTGAGCAACCAGCACAGATCATCCACTCTCGGAGTGGAACCACCAGGCCATTAATGGCCTGCTGAGAAACTGTTCCTTACAGGTCCTGGAACTTGGAAAGCCACACTCAGCACATGAGGCAGAGGAATGCTTACCGTCCTGAGCCACCTGCCAGCACGGGGTGCACTGTACATGCCAGGCCATGCCGAATCAAGGACTCCGTGGGGCCTAAGCTGACTGCAGAATCGACCATCTTCCTTAGCAGGGGGTGGGCCTCCCATGGCAACTGACCCTGAGAAGTGTAAAGAAATCAAATGCACACTTGAGAAACAGGCTCAGGTTCACTGGTCACTTCAACACTATTCCTTCCCACATGGCAACTCACATGCCTATTCTCCTTGGCCTCCATGACTGACCTCCACCTCCATGAGTATCCCTTACTCATGTCACTCTGTGGACATCTAAAAGCACGTGTGGCCAGAACCACCACACGTGCGTCCTGCCACATCTATTAGCCCGTCATTGCCTGTGCCTGTGTGTGAGAGTGGGTTTGAGTGTGTGTATGTGTGTGTGAGTGTGAGTCTGAATGTGTGTGAGTGTGAGTCTCGATGTGTGTGTATGTCTCCCTGATGCACATATGTGTCCCAACATTGCAATGGACAATTATAATCTGCAGCTTCCAGACCTGATGCCCTCAGCAAACCGATGGCTCAAGATCCTGGCCTTCAATCACTCGGATGTGAAATTTCACCTTGGGGTCATGTGGAAACAGGTCTGAGGTCCCTCATCCACCAGAGAAATACGTGGAAAGCCCAGCACCATGGAATGACAGCCCGAGACTACTGATGGTCCGCCTGTCCATGTGAACTCCCTACTACCTATTCTCTGAAATATCAAAGGGTATGTCATACCCAGGCCTCCACCACCACACCGTGGGCATCTTGGAAGGCTCGGGAGGCAAAGAAATCCCTGCTGCAGGGCACCCTGTGACCAGCACTTGAGGGAGGGCTGAAGAGGCTTTGGCCATCTACTGTAACACCCATTGCTCTGAGCTCTCCCTCATCACCCTTGGCACCTCCCTGTCCTCAGCTAACTGAAAATTAAGACCAATGTCTGCCTGAGGCCGGGCCCTTTTGCTCTCCTTAGCAGGGGAAACGGGAACTGGTCCACTGTGTGAGACAGGCTGACACGAGGTCCAGGTCTCCCTTCCTAGGAGCTCACCAGGCCCAGGTCTGCCACATACTCCTCTAGGCCTGCAGTATTTCCGTCCACAGCCACCATGCATTCCCAGAGCAACCAATCCCTCCATGACTCTCCTGTGTACCCCACCCAAAGGGAATGTTCCTAATGTGTGTGTGATGGGAGACGTTCACCTGTGGAAGCCCAGGGTGGTGGAACCTATGGAGACTACTGGAAGCTGTCCCTCACTTCAACAGTCCCCGGCAATGTGCTGGACCTCAGCTCTGATGAGAACGACGGTATGAGTTCTCACTCATTTTGTTCAGCTTTTCCAAGGAATGTTTTTTTGGAGGACTCATCATTGATCCAAGCACATTTGAAGAGGTAGGATGTTTGACACCACAGGCTGGGCAGTGGGTGAGCTAATGACCTTAAAGCCCTTTGGCACCTTGCAGAACCCAGAGTCATACTACAGAGCAAAAGGCACACCATCCACTCTAGGAGTGGAACTCACCATCCACTAGTGGCCTCGTGAGAAACAGCTCATTCTGGGTCTCAGAAATCCAAAAGACCGCGTCACTCAGCATGAGGGGGACAGGAATGCTTACCGTCCTGAGCCATCCACCAACACAAGGTGCACCATGGAAGCCAGGCCACACCGACTCCAGGACTCTGCAGGGCATCTGTGGCTCATAAGAATCGACCATCTTCCTTCCAGCAGGCAGTGGGCCTCCATGGCAACTACCCCTGAGAAGTGTAAAGAAATCAAATGCATGCTTGAAAAAAAGGCCTGGGTCCACTGGTCACCACTTCAATGCCATTCTTTTGACAACTTACACACCTTGCATCTGCTGGGCTCCATGAGTGGCCTCCATCTCCATGAATGTCCCTTTCTAGTGGCACTCTGCACACACTTTGGAGCTGCGTGTGGACAAAATGACTGCACATACCCGTTGCTATGTATATTTGCCTGTGGCTATGTGCACCACTGTGTGTGTGTGTGTGCATGCACGTGTGTGTCCCTCATACACGTGTTTCCCAAACACATGGCTTCCCCAACATGGCAATGTGCAGTCAGAGTCTGCGGCCTCCAGGCCTGAGCCCCCACCAACCTGACAATTCAAGACCAAGGCCTTCAATCAGTAGGATATAAACTCTGACATCGGGGCTGCACAGACACAGGCTAGAGGTTCCTCGCGTTAACAGCCACCACCCCTAGCATGAGCACAAGCTCCTTCTCAAGGGGCATCTGACATCATGACCAGACACTGCCTCTGGCAGAACCCCCACGTAAGGTGCACCTGGCACAAAACCAACCAAAACCAGCACTGGAGGGCACCTTCCCAGTGGCCAGTACATCACTCTGAAACTCAGCATCAAGGCCAGAGGCAGTCTGCCCAACCTAGGCAAACGACTTCAAGACACAAGCTTCCTCTCCTCCACTCAGTCCATATGCCGGCACTATGCCCTCAGGACACCTGAAGGGAATGTCTGCTTTTCCCACAGGACATCCCTACCTGACACTCCAAGGACCAGGCAGACAGGGCACACTGCCTTCCATCATCCTTGCATGGGTCGCACTCAAAGGCCTTCCTTGCACCAACTTGAGGCAACATCACATCATGTAGCCACGTTGGATGCAGTACCACCTTCCCCAACAACTGCTAGTCAACACCGTGTGACAACTACCACCAAGTCTACATGCATGTGGCTTCTAAGGGAGCTGTGAGCCACAGAACCACCAAACCTTTCGAATTTTCCTAAGCCATCCACGTTCCCTTCAACGTGGCATGGCCATCCTGGCTGCACTGAGGCTAAGCGAGCTGAAACAGTTCATCACACCTAGCACATAGCTAAATGGAGTGGAGGAATCTCAAGTCAAGGGACTCTCAATGGAAGGCACCTGGGATTAAATATGCATTGTCCGGAATGCACACGGACCTCCATGGACAGCTCCAAGTGTGACTGAATCCCATGGGAGAGTTCTGGGCCAGGGCCAGAGCACATTCCTCTGAAAGCCTTCAAAGCTGGAAGGAAGATCCAAAGCAGTTATTTGCTCATACGAGCTACAGCATATGGGGCCACCTGGCAACGGTGGGCCAAGAGACCATTTCCAGGAAGAGGTGCACAATGGTAGTGCCCACTGTTCTGCTGAGAAGACCAGAAGTCACCCAGGGCCACAGGCCACAGCCTGACACTAATGCTCCTTGGATCTGACCTTGAAACTCCACTGGCCGACCTGTCATCCACAACAGAAATCCATGGAAAGCCCATCACCACCAGATGGCAGCCCAAGACTACTGATGACATGCATGTCCATGTGAGCCCTCCACCTTTTCGCTGGGGTACCATCCTGCCCAGGCTCAGCCACCATACCATGGGCAACTCATGGCTCAGGAACTGAAAAAATTCCTCTTGGAATTTGGCTGCAGGGACAGTCAAAGAGGTTTTGGCTGCCTGCCATGACACCCACTGCTCTCCATTGTCCCCCATCACCTTGGCACTCCTCTCTCCTCGGATAATTGAAAATCAAGACCAAGGTCTGCCTGAGGCCTAGGCCTTGTGCTGTCCTTGCAATGAAAACAAAGACCCAGTCCGATGCACAGAAAGGCCCATGATGAGGTCAGGGTCTCCCTTCTGGGGCCTTTCCATCAGTTTCTACAGCCGATAGGACATCAATAAGCAGCGGTTCCCCACATGACTCTCCTACCTGTGAACCTCGCAAAACGGGAATGTTCCTGATATGCCTGTTATATGACACTTTCATCAGAGGATGCCCTGGGTGGTGGAACCTCTGGGAACCAGTGGAAGTTGTCCCTGATTCCTACAGTCCCCAGGGGAGGCAACGTGCTGGACCTCAGTTCCGATGAGAGTGACGGTGTGAGTTTTCAGTCATTTTGTTCAGCTTTTCCAAGGAATGTTTTTTTTGGGGGACTCATCATCGATCCCAGCACATTTGAAGGGGGAGAATGTCCGACACTGCAGTCTGGACAGTGGGCGAGCTGATGACCTTAAAGACCTTCGGCACCATGGGGAAGCCACGGCTATGCCTCTGAGCAATGGGTACACACCATCGACTCATGGAGTGGAACTCGCCATGCCATTAGTGACCTGATGACAAATAGCACTTTGTGGGTCTCACAAATTTGAAAGATACCTCTGCACACAGGGCAGAGAAATGCTTACCATCCTGAGCCATTCACCAGCACGGGGTGGACTTCAAATGCCAGGCCACACCGAATCAAGGTGTCAATGTGGCCTCTGTTGGGCAGAAGAATCGACTATCTTCCTTCCCACCAAGTGGTGGAGCTTTCATGATTAACTGCTCCTGAGAAGTGTAAAGAAATCTAATGACATTTGAGAAATGGCCCCAGGTCTGCTGATCACCACTTCAATTCCGTTCAATGTGATGGACCTCAGTTCCGATGAGAGCAACGGTATGAGTTTTCACTCATTTTGTTCAGCTTTTCCAAGGAATGTTTTTTTTTGGTAGGACTCATCATCGATCCAAGCACATTTGAAGACACAGGACGTTTGACACCACAGGCTGGGCAATGCCTGTCTTGGAAATCTGAAAGATGCCCTCAGTCAGCACGAGGGGAGAGGAATGCTTACCTTCCTGAGCCATCCGCCAGCACAAGGTACACCATGGATGCCAGGCCACAATGACTCCACGACTCCATGGGGACTCTTGTTGCTTGGATGAATCAACTATCTGTCGGGCCAGCACACAGCGGACCTCTCAAGAAACTGCTCCTGAGAAGTGCAAACATATAAAATGCACCCTTGCGGAATGAGCCCAAGTCCACTGCTCAAGTTAATGTCAGTCTTTCCCAAGGGGCAACTCATACACCTGCTTCTCCTTGTCCCTCACTCCTACAGCATCTGGGGGTGGCAATGTGCTGGACCTCAGTTCCGATGAGAGCGACGGTATGAGTTTTCACTCATTTTGTTCAGCTTTTCCAAGGAATGTTTGTTTTGGGTGACTCATCATCGATCCAAGCACATTGCGAAGAAGCAGGATGTTTGACACCATAGGCTAGGCAGCGGGCAAGCTGATAACCTTAAAGACCTTCAGCACCCTGCGGAACCCAGAGCCATGCCACTGAGCAATGGGCACAGACCGTTCACTTTAGGAGTGGAACTAGCCATGCCATCAGTGCCCTGCTGAGAAACCACTCCTTGCAGGTTTTGAAATCCCAAAGACACCCCTACTTAGCATGCGGGGCAGAAGAATGCTCACCATCCTGAGCCATCCACCAGCAGGGGTGCACCATGGATCCAGGCCATCCAGACTCCAGGACACTGGGGGCCTTTGTGTCCCAGAAGAACAGACCATCTTCCTTGCCAGTGTATGGTGGATGTCTGATGGAAGCTGACCCTGAGAAGTATAAAGAAATCAAATGTCTACTTGAGAAATGAGCCCAGGATCACTGGACATTTCAACGTTCTTCTTTCCACAAGGTGACTCAAATGCCTGCTTCTCCTTGGCCTCCATGACAGACCTCCATCTTTATGAATATACCTGACCCATGTCACTTTCTACACACCTAGGAAGTCTCAACACATAGGAGGGCTCTTGCTGTGTCTACTTGCCTGTGGCTGCGCACATCTGTTTGAGTGTGTTTCTCTCCCTCATGCACATGTGTTTCCCACCACCAAAACAGGTGATTATACACTGCAGCCTCCAAAACTGAAGTCCCCTGGCAACTCCAAGGTGGAAGGCCAAGGCCTTCAATCAGTAGGATATGCACTTTGACTTTGGGGCCATGAGGACATAGGCCTTAGGTCACTCCTGTAACAGCTACCACCCTGGTCTGAGCTCCTCCTTATGGGGCATCTGATATCGTGACCAGACCCCATCACTGGCAGCACTCTTAGCTGAGGCTCACCTTGCAGAAAACCAATCACAACCAGCCCTGGAGAGCGCCTTTGCAATTGTCAACCCTAGGTCTGAAAAATGGCATCAGGCCAGAGGCAGTCTTCCCAACCTAGCCAAAGGACCTCAAGACACAGGCTTCCTCCCTTCCATTTAGTCTACATGCACCCATTGTGCCTTCAGGACACACAAGGGAATGGCTGCTTTCCAAAAGGATGTCCCTGCCCCAAGGACCAGGTTGACAGGACACACTGCCTTCCACTGTCCTTGCACTGGTCACAACCACAGGGTTTCTCTGCACCAAACTCTGAGACAACAGCCCATCACACAGCCAACTTGACTGCACTACCACCCACCACAGCTCCTGCAACTCAACACCATCACCCAGTGTACATGTATATGGCTACTAATGAACTGCGATCCACAGAACCACCAATCTTTTCCAACATTCCTAATGCAGCTGTGGGACCCTCAACATGGTATGGCTGTTCTGGATGTGCTGTGACTTCAAACTATTTAAGGGAGCTGAAACACTTCACCATCCTAAGGGAGTGGCGGAATGCAACATCACCAACACGGGAGGTGCATGGGCATCCCAAGTCAAGGAACTCTCTATGACAGGCTGCTGGAATGGCACACATGTTGCCTGGAATGCACACGGACTTCCATGGATAGCCCCATGTGTGACTGATTCCCATGGGAGGAGATTCCAGGGCCAGGGCTCATTCCCTCTGGATGTCTTTAGGATGGAAGCTACATTCCAAGTGGGAATGAGGATCCAAAGCAGTATTTGCTCATATGCACTGCAGCAGGTAGGGCTGCCCAGCCATGGCAGATCAAGAGACCATTTCCAGGAAGATGTGCACAACGGTGAAGCCCACTACTCTGTCAGTAAGACCACAAGAGACCCAGGACCTGGGGCACGAGGCTAAACCTTGTATTCTCTGGGACCTGCCTTCTAAGACCCCACTGGCCAACTTGCCCTAGACTAGAGAAATTAATGGGAAACACATCACTACCTGACAAAAGCCTAAGACTGTTGATTACACACATGACCATGTAAGTCCCCTACTGCCTATTTTCTGGGGTACCTTCTGGCCCAGGCTTCCAACATGGCACCAGGGGCATCTCATGACTCAGGGAAGGAAGAAATCCCCGCCAGGGGGCCTGTGTGGAGGGCCAAAGAGGATCTGGCTATCGGCCGCAACACCCTATGCTATGCACTATTCCCCATCACCCTTGGCACTCCCTTGTCCTCAGCTCATCAAAAATCAGTACCAAAGTCTGTCTGAGACCTGGGCCTTATACTCTCCTGGATAGAAAAGGAGGACCCAGTACCCCTGTAGACAGATGCCCACCACAAGGTCTGGGTATCCCTTCCTGGGAACTCAGCAAGCCAAGACCAGGAACACATTCCCCTAGGCCAGCAGTATTTCCATCTGCGACCACAGCCGCCACACCATTACAGAGCAGCCATTCCCCCCAGGATTCTCCCACCTATGTACCTCACTCAAAGGGAATGTTCCTAATGAGCGTGCGATGGGAGACGTTGGTCTATGGAAGGCCTGGGTGGTGGAACCTATGGGAATCTGTGAAGTTGTCCCTCACTCCTACAGTCCCCAGGGAAGGCAATGTGCTAGACCTCAGTTCCGATGAGAGCGACGGTATGACTTTTCACTCATTTTGTTCAGCTTTTCCAAGGAATGTTTTTTTTGTAGGACTCATCATCGATCCAAGCACATGTGAAGACATAGGACATTTGACACCACAGGCTGGGCAATGCCTGTCTTGGAAATCCAAAAGAGACCCTCACTCAGCATGAGGGGAGAGGAATGCTTACCGTCCTGAGCCACCCACCAGCATGAGGTGCACCATGGATGCCAGGCCACACTGACACCACGACTCCATGGGGACTCCACTGCCTGGAAGAATCGACCATCTGTTGCGGCAGCATGTGGTGGTCCTCTCAAGGCAACTGCCCCTAAGAAGTGCAAAGATATCAAATGTACACTTGAGGAACAGGCTCAGGTCCACTGGTCAAATCACTATCAGTCTTTCCCAAGGGACAACTTGTACACCTGCTTCTCCTTGTCCCTCACTCCTACAGTCCCTGGGGAGGCAATGTGCTGGACCTCAGTTCCGATGAGAGCGACGGCATGAGTTTTCACTCATTTTGTTCAGCTTTCCAAGGAATGTTGTTTTTGTTGGACTCATCATCGATCCAAGCACATTTGAAGAGGCAGGACGTCTGACAATACAGGAAGGGCGAGTCAATGACCTTAAAGACCTTTGGTACCCTGTGGAATCCAGAGCTGGGCCACTGAGAAATGGACATAGACCATTCACTTTAGGAGTGGAACTGGCCATGCCATTAAATCCCTGCTGAGAAACACTCCTTCGAGGTCTTGGAAATCCCAAAGACACCCCCAACTCAGCATGTGGGGCAGAGGAATCCTTACCGTCCTGAGCCATCCACCAGCAGGGGGTACACCACGGATGCCAGGCCATGACAACTCCAGGACCCTGGGGGCCTTTGCGGCTCAGAATAACGGACCATCTTCCTTGCCAGGATATGTGGGATGTCCCAAGATAACTGCTCCGAGAAGTGTAAAGAAATCAAATGCATGATTTGACAAATGGGCCCAGCTTCACTCATCGCTTCAACGCCATTCTTTCCACAGGGCAACTCCCATGCCTGCTTCTCCTTGGCCTCCATAATGGAACTCCATCTTTATGAACATACCTGATCCATGTCACTTTCTAGATACCTAGGAAGTCTCGACACCTAGGAAGCCTGTTGCTATGTCTCTCAGCCTGTGGCTGTGCACATGTGTTTGTGTGTGTGTGTGACACTATGAGTGTGTGTTTGTGTCCCTCATGCACATGTGTTTCCCAACATTGAAGCAGGAGATCAGAGTCTACAGCCTCCAGACCTGAGCCCCCCCCTAAAAACCCGAAGTCTGAAGACTAAGGTCTGCAAATGATTGGATGTAAAATCTGACTTTGGGGCCATGAGGACGTAGGTCTGAGGTCATGCACCTAACACTACCACCCTTGCTCTGAGCACTTGCACCTCCTCTTGGGTCATCTGATAATGGGACCAGACCCCATCACTGGCAGCATTCCCAGCTGAGGCTCACCTGGCAGAAAACCAACCACAACCAGCCCTGGAGGGCACCTGTACAATCATCAACCCATAGGTCTGAAAAAATGAAATGAGGCCAGAAGAAATATTCCCAGCCTAGCCAAAGTACCCCAAGACATGGGCTTCATCCCTTCCATTTAGTCCACATGCCCACACTGCACCTTTAGGACACCCAAAGGGAATGGCTGCTTTCCAACATGATGTCCCTGCCCAAAGGGCCAGATTGACAGGACACATTGCCTTCCACTGTCCTTGCACTAGTCACGCACAGGGCTTCTCTGCACCAAACTCTGAGGCAACACCCCATCACACAGCCAAACTGACTGCACTACCACCCACGACAACTCCTGTAACTCAACACCATCACCAGGTCTACATGTACACGGCCACTCAGGGTTGTGATCCGTAGATCCACCAATCCTTTCCAACATTCCTAATGCAGCTGTGGGACCCTCAACATGATATGGCTGTTCTGGATGTGCTGTGACTTCAAACTGTTTAAGGGAGCTGAAACGCTTCATCATCCTAAGGGAGTGGCAGAATGCAACACTGGAACATCACCAACACGGGAGGTGCAGGGGCATCCGAAGTCAAGGAACTCTCTATGGCAGGCTGCTGGAATGGCACACATGTTGCCTGGAATGCACACGGACCTCCATGGATAGCCCCTTGTGTGACTGATGCCCACAGGAGAGTCCTGGGCTAAGGCCAGGGCCAGGGCTCATTCCCTGTGGACACCTTTGGGATGGGCGCTACTTTCCAAGCAGGAAAGAGGATCCAGAGCAGTGATTTGCTCACATGCCCTGCAGCAGGTGGGGCCACCCAGCAACAGTAGCCAAGACACCATTTCCAGGAAGCAGTGCATAACAGTGAGGCCCCCTACCGTGTCAGAAAGGCCTCAGGAGACACAGGGCCGGGGTAATAAGCCCCACCCTTGTATTCTCTGGGATCTGCCTTCTACAAGGCCTGCTGGCCAGCTTGTCCTCCACTAGAGCAATCAATGGAAAGCCCATCACCACTGAACGACAGCCCGGCTGCTAATGACACACAAGTCCATGTCAGCCCCCTACTGCCTCTCCTCTGAGGCACCTTCCAGTCCAGGCTTCCACTCAGGACCAGGGGCATCTCACAGCTCAGGGAATGAAGAAATCCACCGGAAGGCCTCCATGATGGGATGCTGGGTGGAGGGCCAAATAAGCTCTGCCTAGCTGCTGCAACACCCTATGTCACACACTGTCCACCATCACCCTTGGCACTGTCTTGTCCTCAGCTCATTAAAAATCAGTACCAAGGTCTGCCTGAGGCCTGGGCCTTATGCTCTCCTGGAAAGAAAACAAGGACCCAGTCCTCTGCACAGAGATCCCACCACGAGGTCCAGGTCGCCCTCCCTGGGAGCTCACCAAGCCAGGACCAGGAGCACACTCCGTTGGGCCTGTGGTATTTCCGTCCACTTCCACTCCAGCCACACCATTACAGAGCAGCTGTAACCCCTAGGACTCTCCCACCCATGTACCTCACAGAAACGGAATGTTCCTAATGAGCGTGCGATGGGAGACGTTGGTCTGTGGAAGCCCTGGGTGGTGGAACCTGTGGGAATCTGTGAAGTTGTCCCTCACTCCTACAGTCCCCAGGGAAGGCAATGTGCTGGACCTCAGGTCCGATGACAGCGACAGTATGACTTTTCATTCATTTTGTTCAGCTTTTCCAAGGAATGTTTTTTTGGAGGACTCATCATCGATCCAAGCACATGTGAAGACACAGGACATTTGACACCACAGGCTGGGCAATGCCTGTCTTGGAAATCTGAAAGATGCCCTCACTCAGCACTAGGGGCAGAGGAATCCTTACCGTCCTGAGCCACCTCCCACATGAGGTGCACCATGGATGCCAGGCCACACTGGCTCCACGACTTCACGGGGACACCGTTGCTCGGAAGAATTGACCATCTGTTGCGGCAGCACATGGCAGGCCTCTCAAGGCAACTGTTCCTGAGAAGTGCAGAAATGTCAAATGCATGTTTGAGGAATAAGCCCAGACGTGATTGGTCACATCAATGTCAATCTTGCCCAAGGGGCAACTCATACACCTGCTTCCTCTTGTCCCTCACTCCTACAGTCTCTGGGGGAGGCAATGTGCTAGACCTCAGTTCCGATGAGAGCGACGGTATGAGTTCTCACTCATTTTGTTCAGCTTTTCCAAGGAATGTTTTTTTGAGGGGACTCATCATCGATCCAAGCACATTGCGAAGAGGCAGGACATTTGACACCACAGGCTGGCGAGTGGCCGAGCTGATGACCTTAAAGACCTTCAGCACCATGCAGAACCCAGAGCCATGTCACTGGGCAATGGGCACAGATCGTTCACTTTAGGAATGGAACTTGCCATGCCATCAGTGGCCTGCTGAGAAACCGCTCCTTGTGAGTCTTGGAAATCCCAAAGACACCCCACTCAGCATAGAATGCTTACCGTTCTGAGCCATCCACCAGGAGGGTTGCACAATGGAGGCCAAGCCATACCGACTCCAGGACTCTGCGGGACTTTGTGGCCCAGAAGAACTGTCTATCTTTCTTGCCAGCGTATGGCGGACGTCCCATCATAACTGTCCCTGAGAAGTGTAAAGAAATCAAATGTCCACCTGAGAAATGAGCCCAGGTTTACTGGTCGCTTAAACACCATTCTTTCCACAGAGCACCTCACATGCCTGCTTCTCCTTGGCCTCCATGATGGACCTCTGTCTTTATGAATATACCTGTCCTGTGTCACTTTCCACAAAGCCAGGAAATCTACACACCTAGGAAGACTGTTGTTGCATCTATCTGCCTGTGGTTATGCATGCCTGTTTGTGTGTGTGTGTGTGTGATAGTGTTACTGTGCGTGTTAGTCTCTCTCATGCACATGTGTTTCCCAGCACTGCAACAGGCGGTCAGAGTCTGCACCCTCCAGACCTGAGGCCCACCTATAACCCGAAGCCTCAAGACCAGGGTCTTCAATCAGTTGAATATGAACTTTGACTTCAGGGCCATGAGGACATAGTCCTGAAGTCACTTACCTAACAGCTACCACCCTTGGTCAGAGCACACACACCTCCCAGGGGCATCTGATATCATGACCAGACCCCATCTCTGGCCGCACTCCCAGCTGAGGCTCACCTGGCAGAAAACCAACCACAGTCAGCCCTGAAGGTTGTCTTTGCAATGGTCAACCCGTAGGTCTGAAAAATGGTATCATGTCAGAGGCAACCAATCTTCCCAACTTACTCAAAGGACCTCAAAACACAGGCCTCCTCCCTTCCATTCAGCCCACATGCACCCACTGTGCCTACAGGACACACAAAGGAATGGCTGCTTTCCAACAGGATGTCCCTGCCCCAAGGAACAGGTTGACAGGACACACTGCCTTCCACTGTCCTTGCACTGGTCACACCCATAGGGCTTCTCTGCACCAAACTCTGAGGCAACACCCCATCACACAGCCAACTTGACTGCACTACCACCCACCACAGATCCTGGAACTCAACACCATCACCTGGTCTACATGTACACGGCTACTAATGAACTGTGATCCACAGAACCACCAATCCTTTCCAACATTCCTAATGTAGCTGTGGGACCCTCAACATGGTATGTCTCTGTCCTGGATGCGCTGTGACTTCAAACTGTTTAAGGGAGCTGAAACGTTTCTCAGCCTTAGGGAGTGGCAGAATGCAACACTGGAACATCACCAACATGGGAGGTGCACGGGCATCCCAAGTCAAGGAACTCTCTATGGTAGGCTGCTGGAATGGCATACATGTTGCTTGGAATGCACACGGACCTCCATGGATAGCCCCATGTGTGACTGATGCCCACAGGAGGAGACTCCAGAGCCAGGGCCGATTCCCTCTGGACGCCTTTAGGATGGAAGCTACTTTCCAAGAAGAAAAGAGGATCCAGAGCAGTATTTGCTCACATGCACTGCAGCAGGTAGGGCCGCCCATCAATGGCACATCAAGAGACCATTCCCAGGAAGATGTGCAAACGGTGGATCTCACTACACTGTCAGGAAGACTGCAAGAGACCCAGGGCCTTGTGTAGTCTTATCCTTGTACTCTCTGAGACATAACTTCTAAGACCACCTCTGGCCAACTTGTCCTTCACTAGAGAAATTAATGGAAATCCATCACCACCTGACAAAAACCCAAGACTGCTGATGATGACACATATGTCCATATAAGCCCCCTACTGCCTCTTCTCTCTGGTATCCTCTGGCCCAGGCTTCCACCACAGCACCAGGAGTATCTCATGGCTTAGGGAATAAAAAAATCCCTGCTGGGGAGCCTGTGTGGAAGGGCACAGAGGATCTGGCTATCTGATGCATCACCCTATGCTACGCACTATCCTCCATCACCCTTGGCAGTCCCTTGTCCTCAGCTCATCAAAAATCAGTACCAAAGTGTGCCTGTGGCCTGGGCCTTAGGCTCTTCCGGAAAGAAAACTAGGACCCAGTCCCTTTGCAGAGAAGCCCACCACACGGTCGGTGTCCCCTTCCTGGGAGCTCGCCAAGCCAAGACTAGGAGCACACTCCCAACCTGTGGTATTTCCATCTGCTTCCATGGCTGCCACGCCATTGCAGAGCAGCCATTCCCCCCAGGACTCTCCCACCTATGTACCACACTCAAAGGGAATGTTCCTAATGAATGTGCGATGGGAGACGTTGGTGTGTAGAAGCCCTGGGTGGTGGAATCTATGGGAATCAGTGAAGTTGTCCCTCGCTTCTACAGTCCCTGGGGGAGGCAATGTGCTAGACCTCAGTTCCGATGAGAGCGACAGTATGAGTTTTCACTCATTTTGTTCAGCTTTTCCAAGGAATGTTTTTATGTGGGACTCATCATCAATCCAAGCACATTTGAAGTCGCAGGACGTTTGACACCACAGGCGGGGCAATGCCTGTCTTGGAAATCTGAAACATACCCTCACTCAGCACTAGGCGCAGAGGAATCCTTACCGTTCTCAACCACCTGCCAGCACAAGGTGCACCATGGATGCCAGGCCACAATGACTCCACAACTCCGTGGGGACTCCGTTGCTTGGAAGAATCGACCATCTGTTGTGGCAACACGCAGAGGGCGTCTCAAGGCAACTGCCCCTGAGAAGTGCAAAG